>WAAE01012616.1:21439-33364 GCA_013400495.1 Nicator chloris | reverse complement strand
AAAAGAAAAGGCCGAGTTTTATAATGTCCCAGTGTTTGGAAGCAGCAGAAGGGAGCAGAGAGGGGGGGAAAGCAACTAAGAACAGAAGGGCCGGCTCCAACCACCCGCCGCACGAGCCTCTCTCCCAACGAGATTCAATTAATTGATAACAAGAGGCATCAAATTAATTTTTCAAGGATGTTAGATTTTGATGAAGGAAAAAATCTCTCTGATTTTAATCGGGGCGGCGTTTAAAAGGCATAAATGAATATCCCTTTCTAATCATCTGAGGCGCCGAGGAAGCACCAAGCGGTTAACGTGGAAATTCAAATCGTTTAATTAGGGGGGGGGGGGAAGGAAAGAAGAGGGGAGGGGGCCGTGGGGGGGGAAGGGGGCCCGGGGTTTTCTTTTTAAAGAGCTTTATGAAGAAATTATTTTTTTTAAAATTATATTTCTTTCAAGCATCTTCGCTCTCCCCCTCCCCGTCCTTCTCCGAGCCCCGGAACGCAGCCGCGCTTGGAAAAACGCGTCTCGGAGCTTTTTGCTTTTGAATAGAGACCGTTCCCCGGCACAATCTAATTAACAAAAATGATAATGAAGAGGGTGGGGAAGAAAATTCAGAGGGAACAAAATTGAAAAAAACCAAAAAAACCTCCAAACTCCCGGGGACAAAAACCCAAATCCACGGGATAAGGTGAAATTCCCACCACGCACAACTCCCGTCCGTCGCTCTGCGCTTCCACGCGGGATCGGGGTTTTAGGATTTGGGATGAGATTTTCAGCACAATCCCCCCAAAATCCCATTAAAATAATTACCAGCAGCTCCCATCGCTGGTGTGGGATAGAGCTGCAACCAACTCTGCATCATCCACATCAGTTTTCCAAAGGTTTTTCCGGCATCTCCCCGTAAATCCAGGCTCGGTTCAAGCCTCTCCCGCATGCCCAGTGCCAGGCTCACTGTTTTTGACACTCACACATTGGGGACACATCCCCCGTGGTGCAAATCCCACCTGGAATTCTTGCTGCAGCATCCCTCTGGCACCAGAGCCCCCATCCCACCCGGAGCACACGGAACGCTGCAGCCAAAATCTCCTCCGCGCCTCCCGATCACAGCCAGGACGGTCCCACACCCGCCTTCCAGAGCCTGGGACACCTGAGGAAGAGGAGGGATCTTCCTCTTGGATGGAGGCATGAAGGACACTGCCCTGTGGGAGTGAGGAAGAGCAAGGACACGGGAAAATGTCCCGACTCGATCCCCGGGAAGGCGAAAGCTCCCGGAAAACACAGCGATGGGGGAAGCTCTGAAATCAAAATAAACCCCAAACTCCAGGAGGTCCCCCTCATCACATCCCCTCAGGAGAGGCTGCGAAGGGCAAGGATGGAGCCAGGGAGGAGGAAATGCCCTGGAGCAGGTGAGGGACACTCTGGAATGGGATGAGGAGCGATGCCAGGGCTGGGGCTCCCACGTCCCACCCCGAGCAAAATCTTCCAGCTGAGTTCGTGGGAAGTCAGACTGGAAGTTGCTAAAAGTCTCTCCTGGCCTTCAAATAATCCAGAGGGGAGGAAAAACAGGCTTGGTACCTATGGAGCAGGAGGGAGGAACTCGGATGCCACAAGTTTTCCCAGACTCCGTCACGTCTGTGCAAAAATTCATCCGGAAAAGGCTCTGGTTAATGCACTCCCCGATGCTTTCCACGGCAAATCCCATTTCTATGCAGGAAGAGGCCTGGTTTCCATCCAGAAATTATGCTGCTCACGAGGAGTGAGAAGAAAAAAGGCAGTGGGGGGGAGAACCATCCTTGGGCATTTTCAAACTCCTGGTCTGAAGTCCGTTTTCCTTCGCATCCCGACCGGAGGCAGCGTGACCCGAGGCCGGCTCCGTCTCGCAGCCCTGCCCAAAGCCCAGCTCCACGCTTCCAAACAGCTTCCCTGATTTTGTTCCTGCACAGCTTGGCTTCTGCAAGGCCGGCCTCGGCATCTCCTGGTTCCTCTGGGCACCTGCCACCCCCACGGAGCAAACGCAGCCCCGCAGACGAACGCGGCTCCCGACGGCTCGGCCGGGAACAACCCCGGAGATTTCTCCAGCACTTTGCTGAAATCTGGGAAGCAGCGTGTTCGGCAGGGCTGTGCCGGGATCCTGCCCTGGGAATGCTGCTGGGTGCCCACGGAGGGGAGTGGGGTGCTGCATTTGACATCTGAGGCGTTGGGAAGAGAGCAGGAGAGGCAGGAGCAACTCTTGGCTGCGGGAAGCGCTTCCCACCAGGACCCCGTGCTGAAGTCAGAAGGTCACCGGGGTCTCCTTCTCGGTGTCACCTGGATGAGCCACGTCCAGCCACGGCATCCTCTTCCCAGGAACGTCCCCCTCTGTGGCTCCTCCGTGGGCAATCCGGGAGGCGCCGCCCGGCCCAGCGCGGACGGATCCCGCAGGGATGGCTGCAGAGCTCTTCCACGGCTCCAGCGTCCCTCTGGATGCCAGCCCGGCACACAGGGAAGGGCTCTGGTCCCACAGCATCGCCCCGGGGTCACACCCAGCATTCCCAGGTCGTGCTGATCCATCCAGGCTCCCGAGCATCCCCACGGCTCAGCGGGACACGGCATCCTCCCAAATCCAGCACATCCCTGCTTCGTGGGCTGGGACAGAGCTGGGGAAGGGGGAAGTGAATCCAAGGCCTGAATCCCTCCTGGGAATAGCAAGATCCTGAAGCCCAACTTCAGGGTGTCCCGGCCCCCAGGTGGCCGCTGATGCTCCAGCTCGGTGGCCAAGGAAGCCCCCGGCACCTTCCCACGGCCGTGGGACACGCGGTGCCATGCAAATCCCAGGGATGATTCCCAGCAATTGGGCTCCCTCCACCCCTCCTAAAAATAACCCCCATCCTTTAAAATTATTAATTAATGATTCAGCAACTGCTGTCACCCTCCGGCAGTCCCGGGGTCCTGTGAGCACCTCTGGGTGCTGGGGCAAGGAGGGGCTCGAGGTCCCTGGTGCCCACCTGGCTCCCGACGTGTCCCCTGCCCCAGCAGGGCTCACCACTGGACAACTGGAAACTGCTTTTTTAGGGGAGATGCCAAAAACCCCCAGCTGAGGGCTCTGGCATGGGGTCCCAGCTGAGGGTGCCCACCTCGGGCTGGGTGCCCACCTCGGGCTGGGTGCCCACCCTCTGGGTGCCACCTGTGTCCCACGGCAGCCACAGCAGAGCCCCCGCTGGCACCGCTCCTCCACAACCCAGCCACATCCCCTTCCCGCTCCTCCTGTGAGACAGGGGCATGCAGAAATGTCCCCAGACTGTCCCTGGGTGGGCAAAGAGTGCTGAGATCACCCACTGCAGGACACGGTGTCACAGGGGCTGTCACAGGCAAGGGACATCCCCTGTTGTCCCCAGACCAAAAATCATCACATCGTGGTGAGGGAAGGCAACACCACCAGGATACAGACAAAAGGTGAAGAGGACACAGATGGGGACACCAAATCCTTCAGGGACACGAGCCACATCCCTGGCCCTGTGTCCCCCACGTCCCCTCCAGCCTCAGCACAGTCCTGCCCGCTGCCAGGAGTTTTCAACCCCCAACAATTATTCTAAACCTCCAGATAAACCCAGCAATTTGTGCTCATTCCCAGAACGATTCCCAGAGCATTTGTGTCTGCAACAGAGCTTGGAAAGGACCCAGGCTGTGTGTCCCCTCTGAGGGGACAGGGGGCTGTCCCTCCATCCTTTTCCCAGAGGGACAGGCACGGCCTTGCCTCCTCCCAGAGCTCCATCCCAAATTTACAGCTGGAAATTCAGCAGCAGCGACGCTCCCAACGCATCAGGGTGGGGACACAAGGGACCAGATGGCACCGACCCCACCCAGAGCCAGCAGCAACCCCCAAACCACCCCCTGGCCCGCCAAACTCCCTCCCACTGCATTCCCAAACGGAGCAGAGTCTTCCTCAGGGAGTATTTTAAAGCCCCAGCCCCACAGAGCAGGGGGATCACTGCAGCATTCCTCCTTCCCAGCCACAGCCCGTGGTGCCAGTGGAAAACCTCTGGATGCAGGGACAGGGAGGGGTTTGATCCATGGATGGGGCTGCTCCGACAGCTCCAAACTCTGAGATTTGGAACCACGGCTCCACTTCCCAGGGAAAATGGAATTTGTTCAGTGGGAGCCCACCAGAATCAGGGGAAAGACTCCAAGGGATTTGGGAACAGGCCCTGCCATGTGTCCTTTCAGAACTAAAACCTGAGTTAGAAGGAGAAGTGGGAATAACCCGGACAGGGCTGTGCAGCCGCATCCGGAGGGTCCCGAGCATCCCTCAGGATGCAGAGCCCAGCCCCGAGATCCATCCCGTGGGAAAGAGCAGAGCTGGACCCTGCACCTTTGGGTCTGACTTTGGGAAAGTCAGATCCCAACTCCAGCCCAAATTCGGGATTGTCACTTCAGAAAAAGGGGACGAAGTGAAGGTTGTGCCGTGCCACGGGAGCGGAGCTCAGCCCCAAATCCCTCCCCAGGGTTTCTCGGGCACGCTCCCGCTCCCACCTCTCACAGGATGGATTTCTGGACATTGCCCTTCACCTGTTTCTCTCGAGAGCACACTGAGGGAATCTCCCTTCCCCAATATGCACAAAAAGCCAAAATTAGAGAGATCTGCCTCAATTCCTCCTCTCCTTCACCTCCACGGGGGAACGAGGGCTCTGCTGCCAAACCCAGACCCCCCACAAACTCCGAGTGCTTTGGGGTCACAGGGACAGGAACGGGTCCTGCTGGAGAGGCAGAACTGAGGATGAGAACCCCAGACTGTGAGTTCCAAGAGTCTGAGACAAACTGGGAGCGATGGGATGAGCAGGAGCATCACCTTCCTCCTCCTCCTCACCCCCCAGCCCCAGCTTTACCCACCCAGCAGGTGACAAGGGTCCCTTTTGTTTTCCAAATGAGGAATTCCTGTCGATTTTGAGGGTTTGATTTATTATTGGGGAACAACTGTGGAAGCCTGGCTCCCCAAACCCCGCTTGGGCAGAGCCAAGGCCAAGCATGGGGCAGCAGGGGACAAACCCACAAACCCAACCCCATCCCAGCAGAATCCAGAAATGCAGGATAAAAATCCATCCAGGAAGCTGCAGGGAAGGCAGGTTGGGGTGTAAAGGAGAAATGTAAATTCTTGGGAAATAATCCCAGAGAAAGGCAAAGCTGGAGACTTTAAAATCCCACCTGAATCCACCTCGGTAAAATCCAGGGGTTTGCAGCTCTGCCCACCCAAAATTAACATTTCCTGCCTCAAAACTTACGGGACACTGCTCCCCATGCCTTTATTTGCTCTTCTTGTGTTTTTAACAGGCCTGGTGATGCCGTGTTTCTCTTCCTGATCCAAGTTACCCCACGCTCCAGGGAATTTCCCTCCCACTGCCAGGTCTGGCAGCATCCCGGAGGAAGGACCAAGCTGCTGCGTGCCAGAAACCCTCCAGGGGACACAGAGCTCCTCAGCACCTCCCTCCCTGCTGGGACAAGGGACACAGCCTGGCAAGTGGCACCCAGAGGGGACACAGGAGAGCTCTCCACCCCGTCCAGCACAAGGTCTCTGCCCAATATTCCTGCCCGGATCCCGCCCCAGTTCAGCCCAAAACTCCGGATCCTCAACAAGGAACTTCAGCTCTGCCAGCTGTTTCCTGCCACCCGTTGTCCCCTCAGCCTGGGTGGCTCCTCAGGTGACCACTTGATCACCCTGAGCCCCAGAAGCTTTTTGCACCAGGGGCACCTTCCCCCCATCCCGGGATGTCCCCTGTCATTCCCTGCCATCCCTGCCAGGCATTCCCTTCTCCCGGGAGCTGGAGGTGAAGAACCCCAGAGCTGAGGGAGCCCCGGGTCCCCGCAGGCTGTGGGGACACTCCTGCTCCAGGAGCACCCTCCCAGCAGCTCCAGGACCGTGTGGGCAAAGCGGGAACCCCGGTGCTGGAATTCCCATCCCAAGGGATGTGCCGTGATCCCGGCACGGGATGGGAGGCACCACTGGAGCCGTGAGCCTGGTGCCAGCTCCAGCAGCTGTCCCTGGGCCCTGGGGACACATCCCCACCCCTGGGCATGGCAGGCACCTGGGAGAGGCAGGAATCTGAACCCAAGGGGCCTCCAGACGGAGGGAACTGCTGGGAACCCGGGATCCTGGCTCATCCCTCACTCCACAGCACAATCCTGGCCTTGTATTCTGCATTAAGCCTCCAACCTCCAGCCCTCCTCCACTGTTCCCTCTTTTCCCAATCCATGACAGCTTCTCCCAGGTGGTCCCATCCACATCCTGCTGCAGCCAGGCCCCGGCTCCCAGACTCACAATAAGCAGCAAAAAGAAAATCACTCACCTAAAATCTACAGGTTGTGGAATAAAGCAGGACTTGGAGAAAGCACGGGAAGGGCCGGAGCGTTTGGGATCAGAGCCGACAGATCCCGAGGGAAGCTGGCAGTGGGATGCTCAGCCAGGCAGCTGGAATGGCACCATTTGTGTGCCTTTATCAGCCTTGGAGCAGTGGAATCCCTGTGGATAACCCCAGCTCTGCTCCAAGGAGTCGTTCCGTGAGCACCTGCTCCGGGCAAGCGACTCATCCCGGCCACGGATCCATGGCTGAGGAAACGGGAGCAGCATCTCCCCGAGCTGCCAAACACAACCTGCACGGCACCCAGAGCACAAACCCATCCCACTGGGGCTTCCTCCTCTTCCTTTTCCTCCTCCTCCTGCTCCTGCTCCTGCCGGGGCCATCCCGGAGCTCCCATCTGTCCTCTCCAGCTCGGTCACATCAGAGGAGTTTTCCCGATGAGGCAGAAAAAAACACATCCAAATCACCTCCAAATCATCCTCCCCCGCCGTGGGATTTTTTTCCTCCTCCACTCTACCACCTTAAATTTTTTTGTGCACTTCCCCCAGTTTTGAAAGCAATCTTCCATCAAACCATTTCCCGACCCCGACTTCTGCCTCTGATAAACCCAGCGCGGAGCCCCGAGCAGAGCAAGGTGAGATTTCCTCCACATCCCCCCTCTGCTGCTCATCCTCCCGGGAAAAATCCCTGGTTTTGGTGCCAAGCTGGCTCTGCCGTGCAGGAGGAGGCACGGCTTCCGCCGGAACACGCTGCCAACGGCTGCTGCCAGCTTGCCAGGGCACGGCAGCCGCCGGGAAGTGTCACCCGGGGCCGGGAACGCCGGCACCGGATCGCTCCACCCCGGCGAGACCTCGGCACAACAGCTGCAAACACGGCCTGGCTTTTCCTCTAAAAAAAAAATAAATAAACCCCAGGAGAAAGGATCTGCACTCACGCCGGGCTCCTTTCCCTGTGCGTCCCGGTGCCAACCCGGTGCCCGTGGCACAGGGATCTCTGAGTGGCTTCCCTCCAGCTCATCCCTGCTCCAGCAGGATCCCTGTGAAATAAATCGTGGCTTTGGACCTGTCCTGCACTCCTCCTCTGCTTCTCCTGCTTCTCCTCTCTCCCTTTTCCCTGATGCCATTCCACTTCCAAACACGTTTTTGTCACGGGCAGCCGGATCGCCACAGCACGTTTCACGCTGGAGCCTCGCCTGAGCCATGCCAAGAGCCGTTTAAATTAGGAAAAGTTGGTAAAAAACAAAAACAAACCCTCAAGCAGTGTCTTGGCTGGATTTTTATCTCCCAAACACTTGGAGAGGGGGAGGAAAAAAAAAAAAAAGAAAAGATTAGGAAGTTTTTCAAGCTGTGCCCGGCCCCATCTTGATCTACAAGTTCTGTTTGACTTGAAAAGGTGCAGCACAGGGAGGCTTTGTAAGAGATAAAATGGGTGCAAGTCCTTGCCCTAAGCTGGCCCAGGAGCCATCGCCGCTGGTCACAGCCCCACGGCCACTCTGGGGGCTCTGGGGCCACCCCAAGGGTCACCAGCTCCGTGCAGGGCCACGTCCCAGCCCCTGGGCTGATTTCTGAGCCAGCTGCTCCCCCTGAGTTTCCATCAGGTGCATCCAGGAGTGGCTCACGGAGGATTTTTACACCTTCCGAGGCAAACACATGGAAATTCCAGGCTTTCATTGGTTTTATTTTCTCCCTTTTCCCTTCCCTCTCCTGCTACCAGGGCTCATCCCTCTGTGGGGAGATGCCCACGGAGCAGGACCGAGCTCCCCACCCTGCAGAATCCCCCCGTCCATGCTGGAGGAGCTGCAAACCAAAGGGCAAGGGACAGGAAATTTCAAGTTCCCACTTCCAGAAGTGGCAGGTGACGCCGAGGCGGCAGCAGGGTCATTTCGGGAGCGAAGGAAAAACCCAGGGTGTCCCTGGAGGAGGAGGTGGGAACCCCCCCTGCACCCAGAAATGGGGAACAACCCCTGGACACCCCAAACCCACCTGCCAGCCCCATGCCAGCGCTCTGCTGGGCTTCAAACCCACGGGGATGAAGGGGAAACAAACCCATTCCAGCTCTCCCTTCCCGAAATCAGAGAATTTTCCCAAATCCTTCAGGCTCCCAAACCCCAGCACGGAGGGGAAAGGCGAGGAGCCATAAATGTGTATGAGTTAGAAACCCAGGGACCTCCGGGCTTCTCCTCCCGCCTTTCCCCGGTGGGAAGAATGAGCCTGTTCCCGTTGCCCCCCACCTTGCTGCCACAAAGGCAATCCCAGCCCCACAACTCTCCCCCTCCGGCCCCGCTCCCCGTCGGACCGACAAGAAAAGAGAAAAAAAAAAAGTGGAGGGGGTAGTGAAAAAAAAAAAAATAAAATCAAAGGAGAGCAAACGCTGAAAGCCGGAGCCCCCCGGCCCCTCCCCAGCCCCACAGCGAGACACAAACATCAGCAGACTCAAAGCATCCCCCGAGCCAGCGGCGGAAAAGAAAAGCTCCCGGGCTCTCCGGGCAGCAACTTCACAACTGAGTGCACTCGCATTCCTGCCGGGTTATTAGGAGAGAAAGGCCGAGGGCCCGAGGAGATATTTTAGTGTCACTTGATTTTATACATTGCACGGATTTTTTTCTTCTTTTTTTTTTTTTTCCCCCCCTGTTGTTGTCGTTTTCCGAATGCTCCCTGCTCTTCCCTTTCCAAAGGGGATGTAAAACCTACGGCTGCCTGGTTTCCAGGCAGGACAGCAGGGCTGGACACGGCTTTTACAGATATTTTGGATATTATCTGTTCTCCAGCCCCTTCCCGACCTCCCCCAGCAGCAACTTTAATCCGTTTTATTCCACCTCGCTCCGTTTGCTCAGCCTTTCCCCCCTCCCCGCCCGCAGCCCCCAGCCCACCCCTCACCTCCTCCTTCCCTCACCCTGCTGGGCGACACATCCCGGGCTGCAGGGCTTGGGGGGGGATTTTCCACACCGATCCCGTTCTCCTGCACTTCCCCCCTCCCATCAAATCCAACTTTGTGCTGCTCGGCAGTGCCACTTTGGATTTTGTGTTTTACCTCCGGAGCGACGCCCGATCCGGCCGGGAACGGACGCGCCCCAGTCCCCACGCTGAGAATCCCATTAAAAATGGGCTTCGGGATGGGGGAGACCCACAAAAGGGACAACCCCCCAACAAGTAATAAATTAAAATTACGCATCAAAATGAACGGGGAGCAGCTCAAAGCAGCAGCTCCCAGCATTGTTTGGGAGCAGAGGGCTCCGGGGTCTTCTCCACAGCCCCCAAACCCACACCACAAAGGGCAGGAGAAGCCAGAGCCTCGCAGGGCTCCACAGCCCTGACAAAGCTCCCTGGCTTGGCACAGGGAATTCTGCCCCTTCTCCACCACGTTTTCCCCTTTCCCATTTTGATTTAAGCGACCTGAAGGAGAAAAAAACTAAATAAAAAGGCAGAGAGCGGAGTAATTTTTCCAAACCTGACTATTTCCTCCACCCACCCGCTCCTGGAGCCTGTCCGATTTATTTTTGATGGCCATTAAGGTGGAGTGGCAATTAAAAAAAAACAAACCAAAAATCCTTAATTTTGAGTTAAGGTTTTGGAAAAGCCTGAGACCTGGCTGTGTTTTCAGTGGGGATATGGAGAGGCATGAAAGGGAACACATCCCTGCCGCCACCCGGGACCGGGTCACGCCGCCTGCGTGAGACACATGTTGGGTTGATTTAACATCAAATCCCTGCTTTCCACGGAACGTATTCCCCGCGTAAATTTTTAACACACCGGCAGAAATTTGTAAAAGTAAATCCTCCTTCTGGTTTGGGTTAAAAACAACCCAACCTTTTAATACAGAAACTAATAACAATTTTATTGTCTGCCCCACAGCTTTACAACGCTCGCGGAGAAGTGAGGTCTTAATCCGATGGAAGTTGGGGTGGAGGGTGGGAAAAGGAAAATCTTGGGGTATCAACTGATGGGGAGGGAAGAGCTGCCTGAAGCTGAGGAGCGATCCCAGGCAGGAATTCGGACACGAATTCCTCCAGGACTATATTAAGAGCAGCAGAAAAAAAACCACAACAATAATCTCAGCGCAAGTTTTCCGAGCGGGCGCTTCCCAACCACGACTCCCGGGAAAGTGGGGTTTGTGAATTATTCCCGCTCTCTCCTCCGCACGTTTTTAATTTGTATTAAAAAGTGCACAGGAGGGAGAGAGGGGCAGACGCACGGCCCTTGGCTGGTTTGCCTTTCAAACGGGGAAAGAGAAAGCAGCATCGCTCCCGAATGGAAAAAGAAAACCCAATTACGCTCCACTTGTTCTCTCCCATCCACACCTCCGAACGCGCCTGCCAACTCAAACCAGATTTCCTACACCCAAAGAAATATCCAGAGCCATCCGCGGCACTTCCCCAAGTGCCCTTTTCTCCCGGAGAGGGGGAGAGCAGACAGAGGCGCGTTTGTTTATCCCTCGGAGCAGGGAGAGGGAGCCGGGAAGAACAGAAATCCCTAAACTTTGCCAGCGCCGGGAGAGCATCGCAGCGACGGCGGACACCGGGGTGGGAAGGGGATGTTGCCGGAGGCTGATCCAGGGCTCCGGGTGAGCCAGCACGCGCTTTCTGCCCGGGAATTTCGGAACTCCCAGAAGACGATGCTCCGTCACAAAAACTCTTCCCGAGCACGTTATCACTGCCGGAACCAACAGCAGCCGCTGCCGGCAGCGTCCCCGCCGAGAGCTCCCGCGGCACCGGGCATCGTGTCCGGGTTACAGAGCCCCCCCCCCCAAATCCTTGGAAAAGCACCCCCGAACCTCTCTCCCCGCCCAAACAAAGGCACACGGAACCCCCGCAAACTTTACAGCCGGGTGAAAGAAACCCAGGCACGGGTGAGCCGCGGGGCAGCCGGCTGCCGTCAGCCCCTCCGGGATCCAAACCTGCGGGGGCTTCTCGGCAATATTCTCCAGCTCCATCCGAAGCCGTGCCTCGTCCTCCTCTCCCTCACCTTGCAGTCTGGGTTAGGGTTTTGGACACGGCGCTGGATTTTCCCAGGGCACTGCGGGAGCGACGGCCGGGCTGGCTGCAGGTTGTCGGGGACGGCGGCGGCTGCTTCTCCCAGGAATTGCAAAACTTGGGGCAGACTTACGGATTTCTCTCCAAGGAGGGAATCACACCCCCCCGGGCGCAAGCAGCGGCGGGTCGAGGCTGAGTTAAAATGTGACGGAGGAGGGAAAAAAGGGGGGAAAAAACCCACCCAAAGCCCTCCAGCAGCCGGAATTAAACCAAAACTGCCGGAGAGAAAGGAAAAGATGGGGAGGAAATGGGAAGCAGCAACAAAGGGAGCGCTGGGGCGGCTGCAGGGCAGGGGCCGCCGGGCGCCCCCCCACCCCGGTGCGCTGCCCCCTCGGGGGCTGCGGGACCCCCGAAGCGCCGGAGCGGAGGCGGGTCCGGATCCGGCACCGGCAGCGCGGCTGTGCCGGCGGCAGCGCAACTTTCCCGGAGCCCGAACCCCCCCTCGCCGAGGGGGCTGCGACCCCCCCTTCTCCCCGCTACCGGCCGCCCAAACGCCTCGGGGGCGGCGGCGACCCCCGCGCCCGCCCGGAGCCGGGCACCCCGCTCGCACCGCGACCCCCGCGCTGCTCGGGGCGCACCGAG
>WAAE01012616.1:4768-21154 GCA_013400495.1 Nicator chloris | reverse complement strand
GGCCGCCCTACCATAGTTCCTCTAAAGCAGGTGCAGCCGCTTTCCCCGCCCGAGCATCCCCCCCGCGCCCCCCGCTCGCTCGGGGGTGTTGGGTTTTTTTGACGGGGGGGTCCCCCCGCTGGTTGGAGCACCCCGCTGGATGGAGCCTCCTCTCCCCCCTCCCGGACCCCGCCGTTCTTCGGGCTCCCCCCGCCCCGCGTTTTGCTCATTAATGCCTGCGCTAATTGGTTTCTGCCGCGTTCGGTCCCCGGCGCGCAGCGAAGCCGTGGGCTTGGGGAAGGGGGGAGCGGCGGGGAAATTGAGGCACGGGGGGATTGGGGACACGGCTGCGGGCGCTGCGTGGGATCACAGGATCGGCCGGGTGGGGAAAGAGAGCTGGGAACATCGAGTTCAAGGCACGGGGCAGAGGCAGGACAGGGGCGCTGAGCCCGATTTACAGATGGGAACAGCGAGAGGCTGAGCTGGTGACCCCAACATCCCCAACTCCGCCCTGTGACACCCCCGTGACACCCCCGTGACACCCCGACACCCCGTCCCACAGCAGGGACAGGGTCCCCAGAGCCCCGGGGGGAGCAGAGCTGTGTCACGGTGCTGCACCCACACCAGCACCAAGATGCTGGGCCCAAAGCAGCACCCAGATATTGCACCCAAACATCTGCAGAGCGGCCCCAAAACTCCATGAGGAGGCTGGAGCCAGCCCAGCACTCAGGTGCTGCTCCCAAACCCTCGCCCAGCGCTGGGGACACGGGTCAGGGTGACACAGCTGGAGCAGAGGAGGGAGCAGCGTTCCAGCCTTGCCACTGTGGCTGTCTCAGAGCGTTGGTTTTGGGGGGTGAATTCCCACCTGCCTCAGGCACCGGCACAGGCTGGGGATGGATGATCCCACTCCCACCTGGAGAAGTTTTCCAAAGCCAGTTACGTCTTGATGGCACCAAAGAGCGGCCACTCTCTTCCCTTTCTTTCTAATCCAAAAGTAGCTCTTTTGAAATTTCCATTTTATGCACAGCTAAAGTAGCTTTGAGAGATGAAATTGGAATGAAAAGTATTTCAACCCACCCAGAATTTTTTCCCCCTATAATTTAATTTTTTTCAGATAGACTGTTTATGTTGGTTTTTTTTTTTTTAAATAATCTATTATTGAATGAAAATTTAGGGGATTTCTGTGAGATGGGAAAGCTGGTTTTCTACAACTACATTCTGATGGCCCTAGGAAATATCCCATTGGTTTTGCCCCCAAAAATCTTCCGTCAAGGGGACAAACAGGATGAGGGCAAGTGCCAGGGTGGCTCCTGCGCTGTGCTGAGCCTGAAACTGAGGTCTTAATCCATCCCTGATGGAGTCCTGGGATTTTCCAGAGGGCCTGGCTTGGTCTCAGTCGCCTCTGGAGCTCCCATCACGGAGCCTCTGCTGCACCCACTTGTGCAGAGCCCGCTCCTGGTGGAAGGACACTGGTGGAAGAGGCGCCCCAGGCCCCGTTTTTGGAAGTGCTGCCCATGGCTCCACTTCCTGCCAGCACCTCCCTTCACAGCAGGACAGCGTTCCCTCTCCCCATGAGACCCCAGGGAGAACCTCTCCAGCCAGCCCCGGGTTCTGGGTGACCCCTCGGATCCAGGGTGGCCCAGCAGGGCTGGCTCTGCATCCCATCCCATTGCCCAGGGGACACCTGCACCAGGCCAGGCTGCCCCAAGTCCATCCAACCTGGCCTTGAGCGCTTCCAGGGATGGGGCAGCCTCTTCCTCTGGCTCCAGGCCCTTGTCCAAATCCCTCTCCAGCTCTCCTGGAGAATTTCGGAATTTCGGAATCCAGCTCTCCCAGAGTGGCAGGGGAGATGCAGCCCTTGGATCAACCCTTGATGGTTCAATCCATCCCCTGCTCAGGCCTCAGAGTTATGGGACACCCCACCCCATTTTAGGGGGTCCCCACATGGGAAGCTCAGCAGCTTCGACCCCCCCAGTCCAGCCCAGATCCCTCCTGACACATTCCAAAGCCAGGGAGTGCTGGAAGCTCCGAGGCTTCTGTGAGTTATCCACCCACCCATCAGCCCGTGACAAACACAATACCCACTTTTATTCCACCCCAAACTGGCACTTTTCTGAGCGAAGAAAACCAGCTGGGAGTGACGAGCCCCGTCCAACCTGCGCTTGCCCTCTTTTCCCTACGTCAGAGGAGCCCCTTTGAAGACATCAAATATCATCAGAGCAGGAAGGAGCTGCACGAAAGGACGTGGGCAGCCTTCCTCTGAGGGCAGTTTGTGAATTGAGTGTGGTCCTGAGATCTCTCTGTGCAATTGTGTCAGCCTGGAAAGGAGGCAGAGCGGGGAGGAGGGATCTGGGTGAGGAGACACGGATGGATCAGGGTCAGACAGGGTGGGTACAGCTCCTTCCCTGGTGGGGTTTGGTCTCTGAGGGATCACCTCGCTCCTGGAAAACCAGTGGGGACACCAGGGATGCTGCGGGGATGAGGAAATTCCCAGGAAGGGGAGCACAGGTGCTCCTGCAGCAGTGCTGAGCTCCCAAAAGAGAGGAAAAAGGGAAAGGAAAGGGAAGGGAAAGGGAAAAAGGGAAAGGAAAGGGAAGGGAAAGGGAAAAAGGGAAAAAGGGAAAAAACTTTCCTTTTGGTCTGCACCAGGTAAAACCTGGGGCGTGGATCACCTCCAAAGGGTCCAGAGGAGGATTTGGAGCTCTGGGATGAAGCATTTTGTGTGGATATAAAGCCCTGAGCCACGTGTGCAGAGCAGCAGAGTGGATTGAGGGATCAGTCCCAAACCCAGAGTCCTTCAGCTCTTCCAGGAAAACTCCACCTTCCACCTCTTCCCAGCTCATCCTCACCCTCAGCATCTGCAATCCACTCCCAAACTCCCAGCTCTGGGAAATTGTTTTTCCAAAGAAAGTTGGGGTTTTTTCTCCTCCAGGGATTGTCTGATCTCGTAACGAGGATTTTGAAAACCTTTAAAACCTGAAAATTTTCAGCCGAAGGACGGTGATCCCGTGTTTGCCTGGAATGGGAACAATCCCAGTTTGCTGTAAGGTTGACAGAAAGCAGAAAGCTTCCATGGAAAAGGTCAAATTTGGTTTGTCCTGAATCCCACCCAAGCAGCTCTGTATCACATCTGAGGCATCCTCATCCTTCCAGGAAAGTCCACTCCAAGATGAATCCAAAGCCTGTTTGCCCGGTTCTGAACTGGCATTCCTGGCAAATGGGTAGTGGAGAACATCTCCTTTGCTTTCTCTTTTTTCTTCTATGAGAAGAGAAACTTCAGAAACAAAATCTGACTTTTCTGAACGTGCTCACTTGGAAAATCAGTGTTTGGTGATGGGAACAATTCCCCCTGAACTCCTCTGCTTCCTGCCTTGTCTCAGGTTCTCTCCCTCCTGCTTCCAAGGCAAAATAAAGAAAAAAAAAGCACATGGAAATATGAGGAAGAAGAGAATTGGGGATTGGAAAGTGGAGAGAATGAGGGAAGAAAGTTATTTTCCCCTTCAGAGCAGTGTTTTGGGGATGGTGTTGCCCATTGACGCAGCTAAACTCCAAATTCCCCTCCCTTCCAAGGAGGAAATTCCAACAGATGAGCAGCAAATCTGGTTTTCCACCCAAATTCCGCCACTGATTTTCACCCCAGCACCCTGTGATGCCCAGCAGTGCCCACAGCCCAGCCCTCTGCCCGCTCCCTCTACTTCCTGAGCATCCTGCCCTGAATTCCCGGGGCTCATCCCAGCCCCCAGACACCCTCCAGGGCATCACACACTCCGTTTCCCTCCTGAGCATCCAGCCCTGAACCCCTGGGCTTGGGGGCTGGCTCATCCCAGCCCTCAAACCTGGCTCATCCCAGCCCTCCAGGCCATCACCCACTCCCTCTCCTTCCTGAGCATCCCACCCTGAACCCCTGGGCTCATCCCAGCCTCCAAACACCCTCCAGGGCATCACCCACTCCCTCTCCTTCCTGAGCATCCCACCCTGAGCCCCCGGGGCTCATCCCAGCCCCCAAACACCCTCCAGGACATCACTGCCGAGCAGGGAGCAGCATCAGCCCTTCCCGGGGCAATCCCACGGCTCTGGAAGCCGCACCCCCAGCCAGCACGGGGCTGGAGAGGCCGGGGCGGTCCCACGGAGACCCCCCGAGGGTCAGCGCTGGCTTGGCCCCGCTCCCAGGCTGCCGAGCACACGCAGCAATCCGGCTCTGCCCGCGGCCGCTGCAGCTCTTGGACCCCGCTCGCCTCTTGCGTAAGGCCAAGGGATGATGCACCGAGTTCCTGTAAGTGAGGAGAGGCTCCTGGCTCCCCGGGAAAGCCACAGGCTGCTGCCCGTGCAGGGGCTGGCACTGCTCCCCTGCCCCAGGCAGCGGGATCCCGGGACCCTCGGACAGAAACCCGCAGTAATTCCCCGGGCAGGGGGATCCCAACGCCCCCAGAGCTGCACAGAGAGGGGGTATGGAGGAAATATCAGCAGCTTGGGCTCAGGTCAGAGCTCAGGGTGGGGTTTGAGGGGGATTTCACCACCTCAGACCCCTCCCTGGCCTCAGTTTCCCCCATTGCACACTGAGGGTTGGACTCAGCCGGGTTTTAGGGAGCTGGAGGTAATGGATAAGGGAGGGAAACCCCCAGTGCCTGGGAGTGCTGCTCCCACTCAGGGACACCAGGATGTTTGGGGTGTTTAGGGGGTCCCCAGACACTGCCCACTGTCCCTCCGTGCCTGCAGAGCCCCATTCCAGGAGAGGAAGGAGCCGCAACCACCCAGCCCAGATGGAATTCCCCGAGCTCCGCCAAGCCACCAGCACCTGGGCACACGGGACATGTGGCTCCCCTGTCCCCACCAGCACAACGCCGTGCTTTCCCTGCGGGATTTCCCCCCCCTCTCCTCTTTTTTTATCATTTCCCTGCTTTTCCAAGAACGTTACTCATCCGGAGCAGGACTGGGCTGCCGGCTGCTGCCGTGTTTGTCTGCGCTGTTCCCTCCCGCTCCTTCAGGAGATGCTCACCCGCACGTGGTGGCTGCTGTCGGAGCCGTCACGGTGCCGGCCGGGAATTACTCACGGTGTAAGGTTGGAGGAAGGAGGGGGGAGGCCGCGTTCGCTGCTGTAATGAATAGACTCGAATGTGTTTCCGGGCCGGGGGCGTGCTGGCAGTGCCGGCTTGGCGGCACCCGTCCCGGTCCCGCTGNTTGGAGCCGTCACGGTGCCGGCCGGGAATTACTCACGGTGTAAGGTTGGAGGAAGGAGGGGGGAGGCCGCGTTCGCTGCTTTGTCTGCAGTTGTTTCATTTCTCACCCTTTGATATTTTTTTTTTCCCCCTCTCCTCTCTTTCTTCTCCTGCCAGTGTTCTCCGTCCTGGCTCCCTGAGCTCCCTCCTGCTCGCCCTTACCTTGGGGTTGGAGGATCTGGCTGCAGCCCTGCGGGGTGTAAAACGTTCTTTGCTGTGCTGTCCCTTGGTCAACCAGTCCCTTCCCTTGGGAACGCCCTCTTCCCGCTCTGCCACTTCCACTTTTGCCTGTTTCCACCCATTCTTGGCCCAACTTCCCCCCCATCCCTGTCACAATGTCCCCACGTGTCACCAGCCACCACGGTGCCCACCACTGGCTCCCCGCACCCCCCCTTCAGACTTGCTGTGTGAGGGGTTAGGGGAGGGGAGAAAACACCCAGAAAAGCCCCAAATCCTTGCTCCAGGCTCTCCAGAGGGAAGGCTCGCTGTGGGAATTCCTGTCCTGGCAATGCCAGGGCACATCCCGCTGTTCCCAGCACGTGCTTGGGAAGACTCAACAGAAAAGCATTCGGGACACACGGTCCTTCCCCTTCTCCACGCACACCCGCGGCAGATCAATGAATATTTTAACAAAGAAATATTTCATTAAAAGGCTTGATTGCTTAATGAACTGTCCCTGTGAGCCATCAAAATGCAATGGGTTGTGGGTTTTTTTTTTCCCCTTGCCTTTAACGAAGGCGAAGATTCATATCACGAAGAAGTGGCTTATCAAATTACCGTAATAGCTGGAGTAGAGCCAGCCCGGGGAGAGGCACGGGGAGCCCGGGGGCTGCTCCCACCACAAATGGGACTCCACGCCCCCCACGGATGTCACCGAGCAAAGTGGGTCCTTGTGTCCCTAAAACCAGCGCTTGGGACAGTGGGAAGCAGGTTTGCTCCCCTTTGGGCTGCCGGGATTTGAAGGGAAGAACAGATCTCCATCCCTTTTCTTTCCCGACCCGAGAACATTTTGATAAAGGGACATTAAACGGCGTTTCTGACGTCTGAGGCCGTGAATTGCACCGGGGCTCCAGCCTCCTCTGCCTGCCTCTTGGAATCACAGAAGCAGGGAATGCTTTGGCTTGGAAGGGACCTCAAAGTTCCTCCAGTTCCAAGCCCCTTGGGTGATTAAAACAGAAAGGCATCCAGAAATGTAATCGCTGTCTCCTATCGAGCCTGGGTGCTGTTTGTGTGCTCTGAGGAGCCAAAGCTGCTGCTGCTGCTCCCCCAGAGCTGCCGGGCAGGACGGGGGCTCACCCTGCTTTGCCTTTGGAAGCTCCCACTGCTTTGCTTTTGGAAGTTCCATGAAAATGTCCCTGCTCATCCCAGGTTTCCTGGCGGCTCCTCCGTGCCGCTCCGGGCTGGGCACGGCTGGAGGGATCCGGTCATTAACAGGCGGGAAATGAACAATAACCTGACAAGAAACGACCAATTTTCCATCAATTAGAGCGAAGCCTCTTTTTGNCGCTGTGGGAATTCCTGTCCTGGCAATGCCAGGGCACATCCCGCTGTTCCCAGCACGTGCTTGGGAAGACTCAACAGAAAAGCATTCGGGACACACGGTCCTTCCCCTTCTCCACGCACACCCGCGGCAGATCAATGAATATTTTAACAAAGAAATATTTCATTAAAAGGCTTGATTGCTTAATGAACTGTCCCTGTGAGCCATCAAAATGCAATGGGTTGTGGGTTTTTTTTTTCCCCTTGCCTTTAACGAAGGCGAAGATTCATATCACGAAGAAGTGGCTTATCAAATTACCGTAATAGCTGGAGTAGAGCCAGCCCGGGGAGAGGCACGGGGAGCCCGGGGGCTGCTCCCACCACAAATGGGACTCCACGCCCCCCACGGATGTCACCGAGCAAAGTGGGTCCTTGTGTCCCTAAAACCAGCGCTTGGGACAGTGGGAAGCAGGTTTGCTCCCCTTTGGGCTGCCGGGATTTGAAGGGAAGAACAGATCTCCATCCCTTTTCTTTCCCGACCCGAGAACATTTTGATAAAGGGACATTAAACGGCGTTTCTGACGTCTGAGGCCGTGAATTGCACCGGGGCTCCAGCCTCCTCTGCCTGCCTCTTGGAATCACAGAAGCAGGGGATGGTTTGGCTTGGAAGGGACCTCAAAGTTCCTCCAGCTCCAAGCCCCTTGGGTGATTAAAACAGAAAGGCATCCAGAAATGTAATCGCTGTCTCCTATCGAGCCTGGGTGCTGTTTGTGTGCTCTGAGGAGCCAAAGCTGCTGCTGCTGCTCCCCCAGAGCTGCCGGGCAGGACGGGGGCTCACCCTGCTTTGCCTTTGGAAGCTCCCACTGCTTTGCTTTTGGAAGTTCCATGAAAATGTCCCTGCTCATCCCAGGTTTCCTGGCGGCTCCTCCGTGCCGCTCCGGGCTGGGCACGGCTGGAGGGATCCGGTCATTAACAGGCGGGAAATGAACAATAACCTGACAAGAAACGACCAATTTTCCATCAATTAGAGCGAAGCCTCTTTTTGTCTTTTAGTAAAATTAAGTTTTGCTGACTGGTGATTACTTTGGTCTGATGACAATTCATTAACATTTACACGGGGAGGATGCTAATGGCGAGGAGGAGAGGGAAGGTGCTGAAGGAGCCGCTGCACTTGGGCAGAACTGTGGGCTTGGAGAAGCCCTGGAGGTCAGGACAGGCCAGGGAAGGAGGGAAGCAGCCCCCAGAGCAGGGCAGCAGGAAGCCCTCCCGCCCCTCGTTGCAGGAACACAAAAGTGCTTTGTTTGGGGCTGGAATTCTGCTCCTTGCTCCCCCGCTGGGGCACTGGGTTTAGGGACTCTGCAGCATCCCTGGGGCCAGCACCAGGCCAGGGTCCCTCAGAGCCACTCCTGGGATCGTGGGGACAACTTGGGCAGTGCAGCCTGTGCTGGCTGTGCCCTCGGGATGGCTCCTGGCCCTGCAGAGGTGCCATGGATGGGGACAGGGTGGTGGCAGAGCTCTGACCTTGGCTCTGAACCGGCGAGGTGAGGGGTGGGCAGTAATGCAACCAGCCAGGGAAGTGACCACCAGCACCTGGAACCACCCAAACCAGGCACAACTGGCCCGAATTTCTGTCAGAGAGTGAGGGGGAATGGGTGCTGAGTGTGAATATTTGTGTGTATGTGGACACGTGTGTGTGCACGGCACGGGAGCCTTCAAAACTCAAGTTATTTCCTGGATCAGAGCTGCCTCTGCTGCTGGATCAGGCCTCTCCTCATCCGAGGATTCATCCCCAAAAGCAAAGGCAGAAGTTTCTCAGGCTGCTGCTCCTCTTGCACACTCCTGGGGGTTGGACACACCGCAGGTTTGGAGGAAAAAACAGAAAACCTCCTTCCCACAGGAGCCACCTCAACCATCCTCTCCCCTTCAAAAACTTCCTGGGGTGTTCCCAAACCCCAAAACTTCCACTTCTAATGACTTCTTTCCACAAGCTCCGAGTGTGGCACAGGGAGGAGCTGCCTCTGTGATCCCTTCCCATGGAATGGGGCAGGGATTAGCTCATCCCGAGGGCGACTGGGAAAGCTCAGGGAGCATTTCCTGTAAGAGGCCTTTGATTCAGTCCAAGGGCTCTGGCAGTGGGGTGGGGAATGTGTTGAATCAGAGGCCCAGCAGAGCCCTCCCTGCCCACAATCCAAGCTCCTGGGACATTTCCCCAAATCCCCATCCTGGATGGCCAGGCTTGAAGGGTGCAAGGATTTAGTAGGGAAAAAATTGGTCAGGTTGTCAGCAGGTTTTCTGCTTCTTCCCCCAAGTTCAGGAAGGGTGAAGTTTGCAGCTGGATTTTTTTACCAGGATGGGTAACACAGGGATGGTTGGCTCCCTGCGCTGTTTTGTCACTCTATTTATAACTTTATTGGGGAGGGGATTTCCACGAAACCCCATAAAAACTGGGGTTTCCCATCAAAAAGCTTTTCAAGTTCTTTCATGACCTTTGTTCAATAATGACCTAATTTCACTCAAACTCTGGCACAGCCTATTCCTGAGGTGGGAGGAGAAGTGGCATTCAAAATTGGGTCAGTTTTCATTAAAAACGCTTCCGTTTACTAATAGTTTTTCATGTGTCAGGACTGGGATGGGCTCCAGACGCCGGCTGCCCTTCTTCACCGGAGAAATGGGTTAATTTTCCTGGGAAATCATCTCTCAAGGACTTTCTGGCTCTCAGTGAAGACCTTTCTCCTCCCAAAAGTTGGGATGGACGCGGTGTTTCCGTGGTGCCGCTTCCCGAGGCTCCTGGCAGGGTGTTGGGTGTGAGAATTCCAATGGGATGGGGCTGGTTGAAGCTGGGCCACTGTGGTTGTGCCCGTGTCACCCGTGTCACTCACCCTGGGTGTGCAACACGAGCCGTGAGCTGCTCAGGGGATCCCAACTCCATCCAGGAGAAAAATGTGGGATGAAAAGACCAGATCAACGGGGAGGGTGGGACATCCCATGCCCTGACCTAATTCAGAGCCTAATCCAAAGCCTGCCCTAATCAGGGGGAATCTGAACCTTCGAGTCTGATCCCCCCCGGCCCAGGGAAGCCGATGGGAAATGCGCTGGGACTCGGGAGCCGGGGAGCAGCTGCTGGGCAGCCGCCGAGGCTCCCGGGGGTGGAGCAGGGAGTGGGAAGGGATCGTGGCCTCGGGTCTGCTCCCACAGTGCTGGGAGCTGCCAAAATTCCCTTTTCGGATCCTTTCTGGAGGATGGATGCCCTCAGAGGCCACGGACTCCGAGACTGAACCCCCTGAGGGCCGCGGGATGGGCGAAACCCGGCGGAAAACCGGCAAAATCCGGGCGAGGTGGGGAGGGAAGCAGAGCGAAGCCAAGAACCGGCGCTCGCTCGGACCCGCTCCTGCTTCTCAAACGTGCAAATTATGCAGCCATTTCACGGGACACTTAGGAGTCAATTTGCAACGCGGCTCAGGGGGGAAATTGGGCACATAATTCCCCTGAACAATAAGCCGAGCGGCCGCTTAATTTAACTCCGCGCCTGCACCTCGTTAGCGCGTGCCGAGGGGAGGATGCTGCGGGCGCCGGGGCCGCGTGCGCGCACCCCCGCATCCCCCGGCACCCCTCCTCATCCTCCTGCACCCCTCCTCATCCCTCCTCATCCTCCTGCACCCTTCCTCATCCTCCTGCATCCCTCCTCCCCCTCCTCATCCTCCCGCATCCTTCCTCACCCCTCCTCATCCTCCCGCACCCCTCCTCATCCTCCCGCACCCCTCCTCATCCTCCCGCATGTCCCCTCATCCTCCCACATCCCCCGGCATCCCTCCTCATCCTCCTACATCCCTCCTCATCCTCCCGCATCTCCCTGCATCCTTCCTCATCCTCCTGCACCCTTCCTCATCCTCCTGCATCCCTCCTCCCCCTCCTCATCCTCCCGCATCCTTCCTCACCCCTCCTCATCCTCCCGCACCCCTCCTCATCCTCCCGCACCCCTCCTCATCCTCCCGCATGTCCCCTCATCCTCCCACATCCCCCGGCATCCCTCCTCATCCTCCTACATCCCTCCTCATCCTCCCGCATCTCCCTGCATCCTTCCTCATCCTCCTGCACCCTTCCTCATCCTCCTGCATCCCTCCTCCCCCTCCTCATCCTCCCGCATCCTTCCTCACCCCTCCTCATCCTCCCGCACCCCTCCTCATCCTCCCGCACCCCTCCTCATCCTCCCGCATGTCCCCTCATCCTCCCACATCCCCCGGCATCCCTCCTCATCCTCCTACATCCCTCCTCATCCTCCCGCATCCTTCCTCCCCCCTCCTCATCCTCCCGCATGTCCCCTCATCCTCCCACATCCCCCGGCATCCCTCCTCATCCTCCTGCATCCCTCCGGGTCCCCCTCGTCCCGCCACATCCCCCTCATCCTCGGCATCCTTCCGGATCCCCCTCATCCCTCTCATCCCCCTGCATCCCTCCTCATCCTCCCACATCTCTCCTCATTCTCTCGCATCCCCCTGCATCATCCCCCGGCATCCCGCATCCTCCTCATCCCCTTCATCCCTCCTCATCCCCCTCATCCCCCCGCATCCCCCGGGCCCACGGCGATGCCCGAGGGCAGCGGGGGCTGGCTCGGGGGCTCGGCAGGTCCCAGCCCGGCTCGCACACGCTCCGGCAGCCCCGGCACAGTGGCAGCAGGCTGTTCTCATTACAGCCCAATGAGGCTGTTTACTCACCCAGCTGGAGACAGTTAGAGAGTGATAAATAATGAAAGAGAAAACATGATTTTCCCCTCTGTGGTTTCTATTTGTGTAACCATATGTCACAGCTCAATACGGCCGCGGGTTGGTTTTTTTTTTTCTGCTTTATTCAGGAAAGAGTTGGTTTTTTTTTTCCACAGTGCTGCGATTTTCCCCCCGACTTCTCTTTTCTCTTTTTATTTTTTTTTCTTTTTCTTTTTTCTCTGCAGCGACAGAAGTATTTCTGTTTGTTTTCTTGTGAAACTCGCTCGGACTCCGACTCCTTAAAGTCTGGCTTGTCCCAGGAACTGCGGAGGTTTGATAGGATTGTGCTCAGCTTCTTTTCAAATACCTGTCACGGGGCTGCGGGGAGAAGAACCAGCTGAGAGCAGCGTGGGGAGGGCTCGGCACCCCGGGCGAACCGGGCCGAGCTGAGCCCGCATCTCCCTGGCTGGAGCAATTCCTACGGGAGGATAAAACCCTCTGGAGCTCTCCCTGGCACGGCAAGGGAGGGTTGGCTGAGGGATAATGGGCTGGTTTTGTATCTCTGAGTGCTTTGCGAAGGTAACAGAGCATCGCTGCTGCCGTTCGCAGCTGGGGAAACTGAGGCACTGCGTGCTCCGGGGAACCCGCAGCCCCCAGGCACCTGCGTGATCCATCCCGGAGCGGGGTTTTAACTGCGGGACAAGGATCTGAGGCAGCCTGAGAAGGAGACCTCGGCTGAGCGTGGCTCCCTCCCCGAGGAAAGGCCCTGGCAGCGCCCTGTGCCGGATGGCGGCCGGGCGAGCTCCGGGAGCGCATCCCGCCCGTGCCCTGGGGAGGGCAGGTCCCTGCACGGCCCCTCTCCCTCCCCGCCAGGTACCGCACACCTTCCTGCAGCAATTATCCCCGGCTCCCCCCGCGCCGCATCCCGTCTCTTCTCCTGCCATGCCCCCGCAGCTGCCGGCGCTCTCGGGCGCTCCTGGCACGCTCCGGGGATGAGTTTCCCCTCGCAGCACTCCCGGCCAGGGGCGTGCGAGGCGTTTTTTCGCCCCAGCAAGTTCGCCGGCTTCACAACATCCTCTTCCCGCAAGATACATCGTTCTGGGAGGGCAATTACCGCGGTGACCTCATCCGTGTCTGCGGCATGAGGTCACCAACGTTCGGGGAGCTGCGCCAGCCCGGTCCGAACGGGTGTGCCCGGGGCTCGGCTCGTCCCGATCCGGCGCTTGGGCTGGCTCCAGAGCCCCGGCCCAGCTCCGAGGAAACTGCCGATTAACCGCGGCAAAATTCCCGCGGGCCAAACCGGGTTCCCGGCTGTGGATGCGGCAGAGAAGAGCCCGAGTGGCGCCGAGCCCCAACGACCTGACCCTGCCGTGGATTTGATCCATGGAATCCACCCCAACGTGGAGATCACCTCCCAGCAATCCCAGCCTGTCCTTGAGAGCGTTTTCCAAACTCTCCTGGAGCTCTGGCAGCCTCGGGGCTGTGCCCATTCCCTGCGGAGCCTGGGCAGTGCCCGGCACCCTCTGGAGTGAGATTTCCCTGACCTCCATCCTAAATCCCCTGATAGAGCTCCAGCCCTTCCCTGGCTGCTGTCCCTGGTCACCTTTGCCCTGCAATGGCACCGAGTGTCTCCCTCACACGGAACCCCTGCACTGACCCAACCCTGGTGGCTCCAGGCCCCGTCACCCGGTGTGGAACCACAGCAACGTCTGATCCCAAAGCCTTGGCTGAGTTTGAATTACCTCAATTAAACTTAGCAAACACACCTTCTCCTGGGGCTGATCCCTTCTCCAAATGCAGGGCAGCCGTTTCTCCGGAGGTTTTGTGTGCAGCAATCGCAGCCTGCACAGGCAGAGCCCTTCCCACACCGCTTTGGTGCCCACATCTGCTCTGTGATGCTCTGCAGTGACAGCTTTGGGGGCAGAGTGGCCTCTCTGCACCCTCCAGGTCTCACTGAGGTCCCACCAATGAGGCTGTTGTCCAAAATGCGCCCAAATTCACCCAAATGCTGGAAAAGCGGCTGTTCTCCACATCTCATATGTGCAGCCACCCCATCCCCGCAAAACCACCCCAGCTCGGAGTCTGAGCTGTGTGCTGAGTGGTGAACACTTTCATGTTGGTGGATTTGTCCCTTTTTAAAAGCAATTAACTGAGTAAAATCAGGATCTTCTCGCTTCAGGTCACAACAAGCTCTCCCTGCCGGGCTTGAGCTTCAGACTGGGGGGGGATGGAGCCCCCTGGTTCCCTGACCCCATTCCTGGCCCAGCACTTCCACAGCCCAAATCTCCTCTCCTCTCCTCTCCTCTCCTCTCCTCTCCTCTCCTCTCCTCTCCCCCTGCCAGCACCACGAAATGAGGGCTGGGATTTCCTCGCAGGTTAATTGGGGTTATTTCATATTAAAGCCCCTTTGCCTCTGGAACCCAACCTGCACAGCCCCGCTGGGTCTGACGTGTCCTTCCTGCCCCCCTCCCTGCACAGAGGGCGTTTGTGCCCTGCAGAGGAGCTTGGGATGTTCCCCTCTTCCCCCAGGTCACTGTCCTGATGTGGGACATGCGGGTCACAAACCCCAACCCCTCCTGCCATGGGGTGAACCCCGGCTCAGGGACCAGGCTGATGGCACTGCGGGGATCCAAGCCCTCTGGAGAGGATGGATCCTTTGTTTTTGATTGAAAGCCCACTGGAAATGCCTTTCCGAGCTCGTTCCTGTGTCTGCAGCAGCTCAGTAACGTGCCCACCTTTCCTGCCACAAACCCACACACGCAGGCTCATAAAATCCAAATTTTAGCTGATCCCAGGTCAGCTGGGAGCTGGACCTGACACAACTGTGGGGAATATCCAACCAGCTCCATCCTGGCAGCGCTTCTACCTGCAGATCCCTTGTCTCCAGGCCTCCAGCCACGGCTGTGCCAGGAAGTATCCAGGTTTTCCATGGCTTTTTCCACTCCTGGCTGTGCAAACACCCGGCCCCTGCTGCTCTCCAGCCCCTCCGCTCCCCCCCTGGCAGCGCCTGGGTTAACGGGAGGCTCTTGGAGAGAAAAAAACCTTTTTATTTTTTTTTTTTTTTTATTGTAGCAGCAGATAGGGAGAAGAAAAAGCGTTGGGCTCATTTATCTGGCTCACTGTGTCGCTAATGCCCTCGGCTTGAGGCCAGCGTGAGAGATTGGGAGGTAAATCGGCCAAGTCATGCTGTACAAACATTTCAAAAAAGAAAGATATTTCCAGGCTCCCTCGCAGGAATCCAGCCCTCCTCCTGCTGGGGGACTGCAGGACTCGGAGCCCACTTTACCTCCATCTGTGGGTGTCCAAAAAAGCACAAGTTCACCCAAAAGCAGTGCTGGAATTTGGCTGGGGATGCTCAGGCCCTGGCTGCCACGGAGCATCCCCAGGGATGTTCTTGTCTGGCCAGTGGGCACAGTTGGATTTTTAAATAATAATGGATTTAAACTTCCCAGGGACTATGTATTTTTCAACACGATACACAGAGGTTTTTTTATTGCTTACAACATTTTAATGGATGGGTCCTTTGTTATTTATTAAAGGCCCATTGGAAACGTCTTTCCACTCTTGTTCCTGTTTCTGGAGCAGTTCATTAACATCCCCACCTTTCCTGCCGTAAACCCACGGACTCGGGCTCGTAAAATCCAAATATTTGCCAGTAAAGTCCCAGCACAGGGAATAAAACCCCGCTCACCGCCCACAATAAACCACGGGACAAGGTTTGTGTCACCTGTGACTGCGGCAAGGAGAGAGGGTGGCCCTGCTGGGGTGTCCTGGGTGGGTGAAGGAGGGGGACAGACCCTCCCTGGGACCTCCCAGTCTCTTTTTCCCCAGCTTGAAGATTCTCTGTGCTTCAGCAGGGGTTGAGTTTGGGGTGTTTTGAGGGGGGTACAACACCAGGAGCTGCCCACTGCCCTCTCACTCCGTCAGTTTTCCAGCGGGGCAGGGGCGGCAGAGCCCGCGGTGGCCGCGGGGAGCTGTTGTCCCTCTCAGGGCCGAGGGAACGCTGCCGGGGAGCTGTTGTCCCTCCCAGGGCCGAGGGAACGCTGCCGGGGAGCTGTTGTCCCTCCCAGGGCCGAGGGAACGCTGCCGGAGAGCTGCAGCTCGGCTTGGCTGGCTTTCATGGAGCAAACCTGCCCGAACAGGGAGCCTGTGACTCGCAGCCGCGGAACAACCTCGCTTTTCCAGGCGCCCCGGGGGCGGAGGTGTTTGGATCCGGGATTTGGGGCCACCCCGGCTCTGGAGGTGCAGAAACCTCGCAGCATTCCCGGCCCTGTGACGGGATGGGAGCGAGGAGACTTTGGATTCTTTCCCTTTCAGGGAGTCAGAGCAGGGTGAGCTCAGCCAGGATCTCTGCTCCGTCGCCAGGGGTGTCTGCTCGTGTCACACAAACGGGGGACACCCCAGGGACACCCCTCTGTCCCCCCTGCAGTTTATCCCCACCCGGGACGGGCCGTGGGCTCACTCAGGCCGGCCCGGGGATGGCTGTGTCACGGAGCCTTCCCAGCCCCCGATCCATCCATGCTGAGTTGGGAAAAGGCTCCGGTGCCTCATTATCACAAGGACCTGACAGCGAATTTGGCTGTCACAACACAGAGCCCTGGGGGGACGGTTTTACCTCCTCGGGCACCAGTGCCAGCACAAGTAGTAGTGGCCTTTGCCCTTTCCCATTTCCCATTTCCCCTTCCCTCTCCCCTTTCCCCTTTTCCCTTTTCCCTTTTCCCTTTTCCCCCTTTCCCCCCCCCTTCCCCCCCCCCTCCCCCCTCCCCCCCCCCCTTCCCCTCTCCCTTCCCCTCTCCCCTTTTTTTTTTCTCTTTCCCCCTTCCCCCTTCCCCATTTCCCAGTTCCCTTCCCTCTCCTTTACCCTTTCCCTTTCCTATTTCTTCATTCTACTTCCGCCTTCCCTCTTTCCCCTTTCCCCTTTCCCCTTTTCCCTTTCCCCTTTTCCCTTTCCCCTTTCTCCTTTCTCCTTTCCCCTTTCCCCTTTCCCCTTTTCCCTTTTCCCTTTCCCCTTT
>WAAE01012613.1:0-84191 GCA_013400495.1 Nicator chloris | reverse complement strand
TATCTATTTTTTCTTTTTATCCCTGAGAAGCAATATTTTTTTTTAATCACTTAATTTCTTAAATTTTTTTCATCTTGTTTATTTTAACACACAGTTGTCTTCACCGAGTGAGTGTCCTAGAACCTTTTCCTGAAAAAACAGGGAGAAGATCTGTCTCAATTAAAGCTAAAATGTCATGATGGAGAGGGGAGCACACCCAAAAGTTTTCCTGCCTTGATCTCTTTTGGGTGACTTGAGCAAAGGCATCTTCAGCTCCCAGTTGGCTTCTTGAGTTGGAAGTAACAGATAGATTAGTTTGGAGGGTACAATTTCTGTTCACTGGATTCAGTGCTCTGCCCAGGTAAATAACCCCTCATATAGGACAGACTTTTACAAATAATTGTAAAGGCAAGCTCTGCACTCTACTTCAAAATTACAGCTGTTCAGTTTCATAAAACTGAAGGATATTTGTCTCAGAGATCCAGCACAGCACAGAAACGTTGGGGTGCCATGTTGTATAAAAAATAATTACTTTGCTGGTGTGTTGTGTACATATTTGAATGTCCTGGATTTCCTACTGCTTTTAGACCATCTGGATCTGGTTTTAGCTTCTGATCTTCTGCCATGACCCTTACAATCACCTAAGCTATTTTTATGCAGTATGTAATACCATTGGTTATCCAGGCTTACAGTGTTTTTCTCACAGTGAGCATGACAAGTATTCTCCTCACATACATATCTCCTGTACCTGGATTTTAACTTAAACATGGATTTTTTTTTTAATTTGGTGTAGGGCTTTGTATTTAATGTTTTGTATTTCAGAATCAGCCTCCTCACCTGAAAGTTCTTACAAGATTTTACCTGAGAGTTGTTCATCCTTGACATATAATCACAGAGGAACTTAAAAGCTGTAGCAATGAAGAACTCTTTGATTACTTTAAGCTTTGTTGAACAGTGTGACTAAATTTGGGACTTCTTTGTTCTAATTTTATTGAAAAATAAAAGCTTTCATCCTGCCTAGCAATCTGTGGGACATATTTATGCTTAATCACAGGAGTGTCTTCTTTCTCACTGTATCTCAAACTCATCTGTACCCTTCTGGTTTCCTTGTGTCAGGGTGTAACGTGGAACTGAACATGGTGTTTCTGATTTATGGAGCTCCAGAGAACTGCTGCTGGCCAAGCCTGTCCCAGCCCTGCTTTCCAAATAATTGCTGTGGATGGGATTGCTTTCCATCACTTCCAGTCTTGTGTGGTCTGTGACCCAGAGTTGTACCAGGGGGTTAAAGACCACGTGGACGTCCAGGCCCATCCTGTGCCCTGTGACACCTGAACTGCTCTGTCTTCCTGAAGTGTCACACGTGACAAATATCACGTTGTTGTCCTGTTTTGTTTCCTCTGTGTGGCAGTTTACTTGTGTTCCTTTCACATCACAGGATTTAGCAATTAGTACCTCTGCTTTAATTGGGTGATCTTCGTTACTGGAAAGTAATGTTTGCTTAAATCTCACATTAAATATTTTCTTTAACAAACAGTTATTTTGTTCCTGATTTTTTTTCCAATTCTCTCCCTCAGATGGTAAAAGCAATCCAAGTTCTGCGAATCCATCTGCTCGAGCTAGAAAAGGTTAATGAACTGTGCAAGGATTTCTGTAGTCGTTACATTGCCTGCCTGAAGACAAAAATGAATAGTGAAACTCTATTAAGTGGAGAGCCTGGAAGTCCTTACTCACCTGTGCAATCTCAGGTGTGTTTCAAATACTGTGCAGTGGATTTTTGCTCAGATTTCCTTAGGAAGTTACAGCTATGCTTCTTTTGCTATCAGTTTGCAGACAGAGTTCCTGCAATTTCCTATATTCTCTCAAATCACTTACTAAGAGTAGAAAGAGAGTGGGGTTTTGTTGGGGTTTTTTGTTTGGTTTGGTTTGGTTTGGGTTTGGTTTTGGTTTTTTGTGCCACTGCCAGATGGACAAATTTGATGAAATGTGCCAGAGCACAGAGTCAATTTTTTATTGTCTGCCTTCCTTTTATGATTTTTCTCTCAGTTCAGCAAATGGAGATATTCAGAATAGCCTGGATTTGCTATTTGGTTGCGAGGAGGTTAGGAAACAGAATAAACAAAGAAGAAAAATTTTGCTTGTTAAGGCCTTCTTAATCTGCCTCCTTCATTAAAATATTCAGATGACTCGTACATTTTATACACAACCCGTATTCTGGAAGAAATAGACAATATCTGATGGATTAAAGTTGCAATATTGCATTTTCTGTATTAAATGGACCACAGTTAATAGGTTATGGTTGATGGTTTTGCTGTCAGAGGCTGCAGAGTGAGCCCTGCCACCCCAGTACCCACTTGATCCTGAGTCTTAGGGCATGGCCTTCTCTGAATTACTCATGTATCTGATGCTCTGTATAAAAAAAGGCCCCAATGACTTTTAAACTTCACTTTCTGGACTCCTTATATAGGTTTTGATGTCTGGAAGTGTGGAAAGGAGATGCTAAAATCAGGCAAGAACAGCTTTTACAAGGTTTTTGTGTATATGTCTTACAGTTTGCTGTAGACACGAGGGACCCATTTTGCATTTGCTATCAAAAAAGATTATTCATACATAGTAAGGAAAGGTGTAAGAGTTTGCATGTTCAGGGTTGAGTAAGAGCTATCTTGAGCAGAATAAAACATTGAATATTTAATGCATTATGTTGAAATTGAAGGAATTAAGGTAATAACTAAAATTCTAAAGCTTTGATGCTTGTAATAAGAGCATCAAGGGTCATTTCATTTGTCCTTTCCCCCTCTTGCCTTTGGAAACTGTTTCTTATTCTTCATATACCTAGAACTAAAATTTCTCAAAATTGTTTTACGTCTTTCCTAGCAGTTGCTTTCATGAGGGTTTTCAAAGGTAATGGTTGGTGATTATGAGGAAGTTAATGTAGGTAATGATGAACCCCTAATGAAGGATCTTTCTCTTTGAAGGTAATCCTGTGATTAAATTCCAAACATATTTTAGAGCCAAAAATACGTAATGCAAATTACAAAAATAACAAGCATGCTTGATTTCCTTACATTAAAAAAAAAAAAAAAAAGTTAAAAAAATGTAAGCAACTAATTGTTTTATTTTTCTAGCAAATTCCAAGTGCCATTGCAGGCACACTCAGTCCCCAAGGGATCGTGGTGCCAGCATCAGCATTGCAGCAGGGAAATGTAACTATGGCAACAGTAGCAGGTATGACACACTAAAAACAACTGGCACCTTGCTCTTCATCTTGGTATCCTTTATGGTTGTTACAAAAACTGCACAGATAGTTTAAAAACTGTGTTTTAATACCTGAAAAGTTGTTGAAGTACGGTCAAGTGCTTTACTGGTTCATGAATGTTTGTTTCATTTGTATGTTTTCCAAGTATGTCTATGGGAGTGGCAGTTATATTAATATATAAAATATTAATGTGCAACACTACCTTTGTTAAAAGACATTCCCACAGATTGTGGTGGTTTACTTTTTTTTTTCTCCCCTATAAAAAGAATAATTCTATTTGACAAAAACGTGCATAAACTAAACCATTGCACTTGTTGGCTGCCTCCTGCTCCTTGGAGTTTGGAACCACACCTACAAGTCTGTGAAATCCTTGATGTCCTTGTTATCTGGAAATTACATTTGAGATGAAATGTTTAGTCTTGTTCCTCAGCAAGGTTTTAAATCAAACCCAGCTGCCCTAAGCACTGGCCACACATAGGTGTGATTTTGGTGTTGTGACCCTTGTTGGTTGAAGACTTAGCTCAGTTAAAACAGCATGAACTGTTTTATAGCCTCTTAACTATGGCATTTTCCTTTGAAAATAGCTTTAGAATGCCTAAAATACAGGGAAATATAATCAAATTTTGTAGTTTTTTGTGAATGGATGAAAATTTCAGTGTAGCAAAGAGCACATCTTGCATGCTGACTAGAAAAAATAATTGATATATTATCAAAAGTCTTGTATGGTGTGCACTGCTGATGTGTTTAAGGACAATAATACTTGAAGGGTTTTTTCTTCCCCATAATCTGTGTTTCTGTTTTGCTTCAAGGGGGGACAGTGTATCAGCCAGTCACTGTGGTCACTCCACAAGGACAAGTGGTGACACAGGCACTGTCACCTGGGACTATTCGGATCCAGAACTCTCAGGTTTGTTTCATAAGCTCCACAGAATGGTGTTCTGGGTGGAAATACATCTCAGTGGTTTTGGGAGTTTGGATTTAAATTTGACACAGTGGCAGAACGTGTACACACAGGGTAATGAATTGTAAATTGGTGCAGCCACTGCTGTGGGAGTTGCAGGTTTTATAACATCTCATAAGGTCCCCCTTGCCACAACAGCTCACCAGAGTTCCTGCCTGTTAATTGTCTGCCTCTACTGATGCCAGAGGAATATAGGTACATGAAATTAAACAAACCTAGAAAACTAAAATTGAAAAAAACCTCACCTCTACACCCAGTGAACAAAAAAAAAAAAACCTCAAAAAACCCCGAAACAAACAAAAACTCACCCACAAATCCAACAAAACAAACCAAAAAACTAATGCAAACCAAAACCCCCTCTGAATTAAATGAATACTTTTTCAATGATTATAACTTTTCTAATCACTGAACTATGTTTATGGCTGGATAGATTTAATGTATTGCATTAAGGTGCCACACTGCTGTTGTGAGAAATTTGACTTTTTATCACAATGGCAACCACTAGTACTGTGAAACTGTATGCATTTCAGAGTTTATCTACTTTGAGAAGCATTTTTCTATAAAGCCTTCAAAATATTTAGTTGAGAGACTGGGAGGTCCTCAATTTTGTCTCCTTACACCCTAAAATATAAGGGCCAGCACTCTTTTGTGGGAGGCTCCTAAGAGTTGGATCTGAAGAGTTCAAAGAAACTACTAAAGAAAAAGAAACATGAAAATTAGACCATCTTCTGGTACAGAAAACCTGCTAGCTTTCTCTGGAAGTGGTAAACCAAATCTTCCTGGAATCTGGATTTAATTAGAAATGTGAATGAGGAGCTCCCATCTCCACAGCATAAAATCTGTTGGTAATCACTGACTCACTGGCTTCTTTTCCCCCTTATTCTGGGCCTTCCAACCAAAAAAGTGTGCACAGAGTGTTCTTTGAATTGGCAGGAGCATATCTGTACTCAGCCATGTTCTCCCCTAGAACACAGACAGCTCTGTCCTCACACACCTCTCAGACAGAAATGTAAAATCACTCTCCTGGACTGACAGGATTCTGAAAAATTGGGGAGTCTTTACCTTTTACAAAAAAAAAAAAAATACTGAGAGGAAAATAATGCCTCTAGCCTATAAATAAAAAAGACTTGACTTTCTGTAAACATCTGTGACTAATCTTCATGTTGTAGGAATCTCCAAACCCACCTATGCAAAGGTCACTAATTGAAAATCCTTCTTCAATGTCTTCTTTTTCAGTGTTTCAGAATGCTGTGGAGGTAGGGAAAAACACTGTAGAAAAGCTATTGAAAGTTCATTATAAAAACCTCCATATGCAAGCAGGTTGTTTAGAATGTAAGACATTACTTCGGAAATTAAAATATGCTCCAAATATATATTTGTAGTAATTTGATAGCCTAAACCTTGTTTAAAACTCGTTTCCTATGTTTTGATTGGCTTAAGAAATCACTCCAATTTGTCTGGAAAACCTGATTTAGAATTATTTCAGTTACAATTGCCTGAAATAGAATCTTATGTGCAATTTATGTGCTGTTTCTTTCAATTTCTGCATAAGCATTTAAGAATGTATTCCCAACTGTTCAGATAACCAATGTGCAAATGATTTGATGAATCCATGAGAAATGAAAAACAAAGAGAAAGAAATATGAATATTTAGGAAGTAGTATGAATGTTGTAAAGTGAATTATAGCTTCTACTGTATGGATCTTAATGCTCTTTGAGAATTTAATGCATCTATTTAGCAGGACCTTTAGCATCTTTGTTTGCAACTGCAGCATAATAATTAATTTTACTTTATCCTTCATTTAAGTCTTAAATCAGTAATATTTTACAGCTTCCATAAGTGTTAATGTTTGCACACAGCGAGTGTATTCAAGATATTCAAGCCTAATTTCTTTTCATTCCTTCTATAAATGAGTTGTTCATTCATTGATACAGAACTGCCATTACTATGTTAACTGCCTTATTTCTCCTAAAATTACATGTGCAGCTCCAGTTGCAATTAAACCAAGATCTAGGCATCTTGCATCAAGATGATGGCTCATCAAAAAATAAGAGAGGAGTTCTTCCCAAGCACGCTACAAATGTGATGAGATCTTGGCTTTTTCAGCACATAGGGGTAAGGACTGAGCATGGTCAGTTTTTTATGTAGGTCTTGCATGTGGTCCCTTCACAATTTTCTTCTTAAACAAGGTGGGATTTATTCTGTTGTCAGTTATGGAATCTCAGTGCAGTTTTCCCTGGAGTCATTTGGAGTAATTCCACAGTCTAATGCTGGTTGACTTTTATTAATATTTTAATAAATACGTTACATTTGTACTGCATGGTCTCAATAAGTGTTGTTACAATGAGTCTTTCTTCATTTCACCGTGTTGAGGACTTAATGCTCTCTACACCCTGGTTCATGGCACAAGGAAAAATAATTCCACCTGTATTTTGCGGTGTTTTAGGGGCATTTTTGACGGAGGAAAATTTCAAATTTTCTGTCTTTATCCCCTTTCCAATCCTTCTGATGTGTACCAAGCATGTCACTATCTGCTTGTGCTTTCAGCTGTCTTCCCTTTGCATGAATACTTCGAAAGGATAAATGGCTCTCAAGCTATTACAGAGTTGAGCTGATTGATATTTTGCCTTTTACAAGAGTTTGCAGCAGAGATCCAGGGGAGCTGCGTGTGCACTTCTTGTGTTACGTGCCCCGTCCTCATCTGCTTAGAGCAGCTTTATTTAACTCCAGAGTGCTCCTCAGTTCTCTCATATGACACTGCCCTGGCCAGCAGAACTAATCAGAGCTGCTCACATGCTGTGCTGCCCAGGGATCACGCTCTTTAATAAAGACTGTCAGCCATGAGAGGCTTTTTCTTCTGAATTACACAGCAGCAGCTTCATGGTGCCACAGACACTCTCAAGGATAAAATCAGTTTTTGTGTAATAAAGCACTCTTTGTTGAATTATTTTTGTCTATAAAGGTTTGTGAGGTTTCTAAGGTTTGTGTTTTAATGAGTCAGATGGCCTTAATCCACCCTCTTTAATCAGATGCAATGAAGGAGTTCTTATTTTTGATGAGGAGATGAAAAACAAGCTTATGCCTTTTTTGTTTGCTTTTCTGGCCTCTGTAGCATCCATATCCAACAGAGGATGAGAAGAAGCAGATTGCAGCACAAACAAATCTGACACTACTCCAGGTTAACAACTGGTAAGAGCAAAGCCCTTACCTTAATATCTGTCCTTGTCTCCACGTGCTTACAGCTCAGAAATAGTGAGGAGGATAACTTGGACATCTGGAATTGAGCTTAAATATTCTACATATGTTCCAAAACAAGTATAGAAATACAAGAGTTATGCACTGGCACACAAGCACGTTATTTTTATAAGGTATAATAATACTCATGCTATTTAAATTATATAAGGACTCCAGAAAACATTGCAGCAATAAGGAATTGTGTTCTGTTCCAGTGCTGAGAGAGATGGAAATACTCTCATGTCTCTTCTGCAAGTAAAGAAAGTCTAAAGGCATTTAGTGGCCTGGTGGCTGCAGATGTTTATAAGAAGTTACTGTTAACAGATTCTATTCTTGTATCAAAGGATGCTCTCCTGAGCAGTGATGTCTGAATGGAGAGGCAGTTCCTCAGTGCACCAGTTCATGGTTCAGCATGTTTTGTCATGTCTTCTCTTTCCTGGAGGTGTAAGATAAGACACCTGCCCTGCAGAAGAGAGGAGGGAAGGTGCTGACACGTGTCCCATTTGCCTTGTGGCATCGGTTCCTAAAATTGCTGCAGCAAAGTGCCACAGGGATCTGCCTCAGATTTCAAAGATGACACTGGCTGTGAGGCTGTGGAGGGGTCCAGGGGGGAAATAGTCAAGATAGTGACAGAACACTGGTTCCAAAAGTGGAACATGTGACATGTGGCCATAGAGCTCTGTGCTGCACTGGGATCTGACTGCTGTCTTTGCAGAGCATTGTATTACAACTTAGGAACCTGCCAGCTGCACCTGATTTCCTCCCATTGCAGGTAAACTTGGAACCTGGATGTATTTTGTGGTATATGATGTCTTTAGTCACAACTCCCTGCCATAGCTCACCATGTTGAGTCGATTCAGCTTAAGTATTTTCACTAAAATAGAAATAAAGCAGAAAGGGGAAGGGCAGCAATTAGCATGCTAAAGCAAGCAAGTGAAAATCAGAGAACTAAAAAGGAATCAAGACAGATCTGGCAAATGTGTTTGCTGTCATCTCCTGGATCAGGAGCCAGCCCTTGGAAAGGCAGAGAGCCTGTAAAATAAGTAATGCAGAAGCTTAAGGGAGTAAATGAAACCAGACCAAACAAAGCAGGTTAGGCAGGGGCTAGATTTTAGGTGAACCCTAATGAGAGGAGTACCAGCTTTCTGAGCTGGGCTGTCAGCAGGTTTTCTGGTGCTTAGTTTTTAATAAGATCCTGAAGTGTACATCTGTTGTGCTGTCTGGAGAATTTTTCCTTCTGAGGTGGGGGAAAAATGCTGTTAGCTGCAAAATGATAGAAGTGCTTTCTTAGCTAGTTTTGCCAAAATTGAAGGGTGCAGGTGTTCTAGGAGTGGTTCTACACTTTAAAAAGAATGTGAAGTCCAAATGATAGAAGATTTTATATTCCTAATTTTCTTTTCCTGCTGCATGCTTTGTGAACGTGAGAGAGAGAGATGGAATTTACAGCCAGTTGGTCCTAAGTTCACCTTGCCCTCGATTGTATTTAGGTTTATCAATGCTAGAAGGCGAATTCTTCAGCCAATGCTGGATTCCAGTTGTTCTGAAACTCCAAAAACAAAGAAGAAAACAGCCCAGAACCGACCGGTGCAGAGGTTCTGGCCTGACTCCATTGCCTCAGGAGTTGCTCAGCAGCAATCGAACGAGCTCACGATGTCAGATGGTGAGGAGAGCTGCCTCAACACAGATAATAAAGTTAATTCCTCTCTGACAGGGAAATGGAGGGTTTGATGCCTGTGGTGGGAGGAAAACTTCTGGATATTTCAGTATAAAACGTGGTTTTAATCTGGGAAAGCATAACAGAAATGTGTCACTTTTCCTTTCTTTAACAGTTTTCTGTGGTTTAAGCAAGGGTATTATACTGGAATTCATGTTGAGAAATTTGCTTTTGTTTCAAAAGTTACAAAATGACAGAATAAAAGATGTAAAACTGAGATGTACAGCTGAGTTCTCTCTGTGTGCACGTCAGGAGTGTCCTGTTGGATGAGCAGCACTGGGCTGCAGCTTCAGCTTCATGGCTGAGCAGCTGCAATTCCACATCTGCCTCATGCTGAACAATGAGAGGCAGAAAAATGTCACAGAGCCTCCACAGACTTTGACTGAAATAACTTCCTCTGTGTCAGATCAAACAAAAAGATTTAATTTAAGAAAGACAAATAACTGCTTTAATGCCAGGATCATCCTTTCTGTCTTGCTGCCTGGTGCTTATTCTTTCCAGTTGGTAACAAATTTTCCCTCAGCCTCTGCTGGATCTGACAACAGCTTTACCCATTGAAGTTACCTTGAATCTGAACACTCCCCTTTTTCTGCAATGAATTAAGCTGGAATACTTTGCAGAAGTGGCCTTGTGATGACTTGATTGGAGAATTGCTCTAGGGGGTGTCCATAGCACAGACTTAAGATTCACAACACAAAGTTTACGATTCCTGACCAACCCAATTCTGGCATTTCCTCATATTTAAGTCTTTGACATCCTATATACCTTCTCTTTTAATGTAATCCCTTAAGTTTCCTAACTGTTGATGAGAAACAAGCTCTGCTGTTCAAGCAGAAGGCAGGAAAGGTGCTGAAGTGTAGGAGAGTGATGGGGAGTCGGGATGGCGACGAGAGATCCCTGGAGTCTGGGGCAGCTCTTGAAACGTGTGGTTTATTGTGTAGGTTGTGGGTGCAAGAGCTTTCCTTCAGCTGCCAGCCACAGCTAAAAGCATGCCCAAGAGACAGCTAAGTTCCTGTTACAATACATCTCCTTCTGTGCTGAATATTCTAATTTACACTAACCAACCAGTACAAGACACAAATCCGATAGAATTTACACACAGCCTGTAAGAATTACTACATTACCATACTGTGTTACATTTTAAACCCTAAAAACTACTTTCTAAACCCTTTCTTCTTCCCTGCCACATTGGCAGGGTCCCTCCGACCTCTGGACCCTTGGCATCCCTTTATTTGGTAAGGGTATTGTTGAATCCAAAGAGATTGTCCTTCAGCTGGCTAAAGCATTGTCTTCCAGTTGTTCAGTAACTAATGGCTCAGTATCTTACATCTCAAAGCTCGCTGTCATTTCTACCTCCCTTATAGGTTTCATGTTTCCAAAACCTTTTACCAAGCAATCCTATTTATAAGGCTCTCCTGTTCCATCTTCCCCAACACTGAAGTGGTGTGATTGTGCCCCTGCAGGTGCTGTGGTGACCATCACGGCTCCAGTGAACATGAACGTGGACAGTCTGCAGTCCCTGTCCTCCGACGGTGCCACCCTGGCCGTGCAGCAGGTGATGATGGCAGGGCAGAGCGAGGACGAGTCCGTGGACAGCGAGGATGACGGGGGAGACCTCTCAACAGCAAACATCAGTGGGCTGGTCTTGGACAACAGCGACTCTCTGCAGTAGGAAGCAAGAGGGCGTGGAGAAAAAACCCTTAGGAAAAAGAATGGACTGACTGACTGACTTTTTATAGTTTGCACAGCAAACATTTTACACAAGTTTTATTTCTAATATGTTTTATATGTAGATATAGAAGGGTGCACTTTTTTGTATTTCATAGTAAGCTTAAAGAGTGTTTTTGCAGGTGCAGCAACTTCTTTCAAATGTGTTTGGTTTTTTTTTTTTTAGTTTCCTTATTTCAGAAAATTATATCTAGTAATATAAAGAACCACGTAAGCACCCCTTTGTTCTCTGAATTGGAAGTGCTGCAGTTTCTGATGAATTATGCAGTTTCAATTAGTGCTGTTATTTAACACAGCTTTTGATGGGCAGGTGATGTAAATTTAAAGCATGTGACACTAGTGTGAAACTTGATTATTGAGTTAGATGCATATATTTGAAAGATGCTTCTGCACCTTAAAAACTGCTAGTCTGAGGTGGACAGCAACACACATAAAAAGAAACTGTTGATGTGTGATTCAGTAGAGAATGTATGGCAATTTAAATAAGTTTAGTTTCTCTCATAGTCCGTGAGCCTGTTTATCATTTGCTATAAAAACTCCTATTTTTACCTTGCTGGGGTTATTGGATAAAAAAAAAAAATATTTTTATAAATTCACTAGAAATTGGGATGACAACTGTATTAAGCAGGAGGGAAAAAAAAAAAGAATTTCCAGAGGGGAAAAATAAATGTTTAGTATTCCTATTTGGAAGGTCTGAAAATTGACCCAATTTAATAAACAAGCCTACAGTAGCATTCTATGATTCTCAGCTATCCCACAGTGATATACTATATTTGATAATAGCATAAGAAAGGCCCACTGTTTGATGGGATTTTGATATTGTCAAACATTGATTTATATTATGTGTAAACTAATATTCAAATTGCATAACTCTGTATCTAGACTTGTATCTGAAAATATTTGCTAAATGAGTATTCAGGTAAGTAAGTTCAAATACCCACAACTTTTCCAATTATTAGAGAAATTTAACAGTTTATAGTTTGTACAACTGAATCTAAAAAAATGAAAAGTTGCCTACTATACAGTCATGAATTCTGCTATTTTATTGCATTTGAAATATTTTCCCCTAATACAAAAAGAAAAATATAACATGGATTTATATAAAATTTCTTCAGATCTGAAGTTTACTACCAGAATATACAGCAGGCTTTGTTAGCGTAGGAAATCCTTGTGTGTCATTTAAAAAACAAACAGCTGGTGATGAAAGCAGCTGGGTTTTGGTTTGGTTTTGTTTTGGGATTTTTTTTTTTTNTTTTTTTTTTTTTTTTTTTTTTTGTTGTGGTAACAGTTCATTTCTTTTATTTTCCCAAAGTTTGAAGTCTGTGATTGTCTCTCCATGAACACTTGCTTTTGGAACTTTGTATTTCCCATTGTTGAGTACAAATAAGAGACTCAAGAGCCTCGTGGTATGATCAACACCCTCTCTTGTCCCTGTCCATTTGTCACAGTGTTGGCTTAGATCAAAGCCAGGACTTCCTTCTGATTTCAGCCAAATCTGGGGGTGTTTCTAATGTGACAGGGAGAAAGGTGGGAGCCTGTAGAATCTTCAGACACTGCATTTGAACAAAGCCCTTTGGCAGATGCAAATATGTAATTGAATATTTCATTTCTGCTTCTCAGAACACTCAGGCACATGCTTAGGTCCCCTTGATTTCAGGAGGATGAAGGAATGTGCTCCTGGACAAGCTTTAGTGGTTGGAAGCTGCTCATGGCAGATTGTCTTCCAAGGCAAGGTTGAGTTGGTAGGAAGAAAAGCTTCAGAACAAATATCAGTGGCATTGCCATACCTACATTGAGAATAAGAGAGTTTTCAGTGACTGGGAGTGTTTTGGGGTTTTTTAATAGTTTTTACTCAACACAAGGGGTGTTTCTGCTCTGGCTCTCACCGAGTCCTGGCTGAGGATCTTCCTTAGTTCAAGTGCTGTAATGATCTGCTCCACTGGACTGGTGATTTCTGAAGTATTTGTTTTCTTCTGACTTCTCTGCTTTGCCACTAATGTGCCATGTTTGTTAAACAGCACAGTAAATGAATAATGAAAGATGTAATTAGGAAGGCTTTGACATAGCATGGCTATCTCAAAGGCTGGTGTCAAATCCAGTTTGACCCCAAAACACTTTAAAAGACAAACCATGTACAAATCCTGCTCCTTTGGAAGCATTCAGCCCACTGCCCCTACAAAAGGTAGCTTAGATTACTGGAACTCAGATTCTGTATTTTTGTTTTTAATTGTTTTTAACTCCAAGAGTGCTTCATCACCCCCAGCCTCTCCATTCAATAGCAGGTTCTATTTGTTGGTTTGTTTGGGGTTTTTATTGGAAACAACCAGGCCTCAGGGTTTGCAAACTTCTGAAAGTTTATTTTTCAGAAAGAAGCCATTTTCTAGTTAGCTTTTTTTTTTTAAATTAATATTTCCCCCACCTTATATGCAGCAGAAGTTCCGTTCTTCCAAAACATGACCTTGTCTTCAGCTACTTTATCAATTCCTGGAGACTGAAGTTGACAGAGTTTACTGTGAAAGGGGAATATGGAATAGTTTCACTGTCAAATCAGAAATATAAAAAAAATATATCAGGATGTAAACTCCTAAAACTGAAAAGGCTTCACCAATGTAAAAGTATTGCTTAACATAGGAAACACAAATCTTTTCTTTCAATTCAGTGAGAATTCTGTAGTGGGTGGGAACTGCAGGGAAGTGCTTGTTCTTTTCATGATTTAAAAGAAGACAAAACAAGTTGTCCTTTTTTTTTTTTTTTTTCTGTGTAGGAAAGATTGCTGGTTTCAGCAAAGCATCACCATTCAGGAAATGTACATGTTTACATTAGTTAAAAGGTCTTTATAGGGGACCTAACTTCAAGTCCTTGTATAATTCCCCCCCGCCCCCAATTAAAGTCATATTTGTATGCAATAGAACTAATTTGGTTTTCTAATCAATGTGATTCTTCTGCAGATACAATTATTGAAATATTTAATTTTTTTTTCAATCTAACCTAAAACAGAGTTCTCAGTCCAATTTTTTCAATATTCCTGGAACAGGCAAGGCAATTTTCTGTTGGTTTTTTTTTTGTGACTTTGGAAGCATTGCAGTTCAGTAAATCAATTCCAAAACAATCAGGATAAGTTTCTGAGTGACTGTTACAAAGAAATAATCACGTTGGAAAAGACTCAGAATCAACTCTGCCTCTGCAGAAGGTTTTCTACATCTGGATATTGTGTGACAGCGGAGTCCTGCTGACCTCAGGGAAGCTCCATATGGATCCATGTCAGGCTGCACTTACCTTTTTCTGGTACCTGAGCTCTGTCAGGAATCTTTTGGAGAGCCCTCCATCCTTACCTGGCCTGCAAACCTGGGTCTTCTTCCAGTGGAAACCTGGGTGTGGATGAAGGGCTTGGCAGGGCAGGATTTCATGGTGACCTGGGGTGCAACACTTTTTTTTTTTTTTTTTTAATGTTCAAAATGCGGCCAGGAGCCAGACCCACAGTGAGGAATTGCAGTTCCCAGTTCCTGTGCTTCCAAAGTAGCTTTAGGTTTATGGATGTTGGAGAGGAATAGGAGCACACGTGGCTCAAAGCCCAGCTCCTGGCCTGAGATTGGCTCAGCTGGTCAGAGCGTGGTGCCAGTGACACCCAGGGCACAGCTTTGGTGCCCATGTGGGCCATTCACTGGGGACTCGTTGTGGGTCCCTTCCACCTCAGAGTGTTCTGTGGAATACAACATGGATTTGTTTCTGGAAGAATCAGAAGTCCACCTTCCTGACTTTAGGAACTTGGCAACCCATGGGATAGAACAAAGCCTTTCTAAGGGATGATAGTTGCACTTAAACAAAAATCCAGGACACCCTGGTGTTTTGAAAAATTGGAACACATGCGTTTAATTGTAATTAAAGCTGATTTAACATTTTATTTTCTGAAGTTGAGTCATCTTGGGAGAGAAAAAATGAATAAGTATTTGTCTATGCAAGACACAAATGTCAAAAATGTGTGAATTTTTAGGTACTGTATTGTTATTGTCTTTCTGACTTCTGTTACTTTGATTAGTCTCTTCAACCTTTCAGCCTTACATTTGGCTTTGAGTTGAATAGGCAAAATGTAGTTTTGAAATCCTGTTGGAAATGTAACTAACCTTCGTTCCCTCATGAAAATCTCGCATGTTAAACAATTCAGTGAAATGTTTTGGTTTCCTAATAATAAATTCAAACTCTCACCACCTCCTGAAAACAGCATATCCATGAACATGCACGTTTAACTGGGGTGTGCAAACCATCCAGCCATCAGCTGGGTGCACTTTGCTCTTCACTCTGCGGCGGAGCTGAGCACAAAAGCAGGTTCATTCTGCCAAACTCAAACTCAGCGTGGATTCCTTCCCCCCTCCCCTGCCCCTGGCATGCTAAACTCCCTCAAAGACCTTCTGGGTTGTTTCGTTTTCAAGTCCTACAGCAACCTGATGGTCCAGTGCAAGGTGCAGTGAAATTGGCACTGATGTGCTTTTTGGTGATTGCCCAAATCAGGTAATTTGTTCATTCCTGTCACCTGGAAATACAAAATCCGTTCCTTTTCTGTGACTTAGTCCTTTAGGACGTGCTGAGTGATCACAGTTGGTTTGGCCAGAGAAAAGCAAGGTGTGAGAAGTCAGGGAAATGCCTTCCCAGCCTTGCAGACACCCATAAAGGTTCATAGTTGGTGTTAATAAAATCCAGTGTTTCGGGCCATGATGGAAGCAGCCCATAACCTGCCCGTGGATTAGCAGCACTGGGTCTGTACAATCGACAATCTTTAAAACCTGAACCCTGGAACTTTCCTTTCCTTGGTTCTTAAGGGATTTTGAAGCAAATGATCTATCAAGAGATGAAATTAAAAATGAGAATATGCTTCATGTATGATTTATTTTTACACTGCTGCTCTCTGTGAACAGAAAAAGCACATTTTGGAAGCAAAGCATTTACATTGCTTTAACAGTATTGTTTGGCTGAAAGACAAATATGTTTTCAGGAAATCTTGAGCATAGTTTCAAACTATTTAACCAGTTCTTGGCCAGGGAAAGTCCTTGTCCCTTGTATTTGTTTGGGGTTTCTTGTTTATGCAAATGAAGAAAAATGTTTACTAGTTCTTACCATTGTGGGGATTTTTACTACACTTTTGTAATGCAGGAAGATGAAAGAAAGAATCAGCAGGTAAATAGTCCATAATGTTTGTGGCTTTGGGTGGGGGGGTTTTTTGTTGTTGTTGTTGTTTCAAAATTATTAATTAAAATGGCATGGACATCAAACTTCAAGTAATGGTTCCAAGCATACATGGTAGTGACTTATTTGAAAACACTTCCTCTGCAAATCCCATGTGTTATTAACTTGTTAGGCAGATTGTAATGCATTTCTAATTACCATGTTCTACCAAATCAGAAATCTTCAGGAAATGAACAGCTCCTTTATTACAAGATTCTTCTCAAGCAAGAATCTAAAACTCATTTCGTATCCAGGGTGTGAGTCCTGCTCAGCAGAGATGAAATGAGATGTGGGTACTCTTGGATTTACGTCTGCTGAGTACTTTGAGCATTATTTATTCCTGCTGGAGCATTATTTATTCCTGCTGTCTCTTCCCCAGCATCTGGCATGGTGACACCCACGAGTGCCACCAGAAGGGAAGGGGGCAGATTTTGGATCATATTTTGTGGTTAGAGGGTTAATCTGTGGAGAGCTGAGTAGTTTGTGTTCTAGACAAAGGAGTATTTATCATTTCCTTGTCTGGCATTAGAAGAGTGTCTGAGAGTAACTCCTGGTGATATAACTGGAAATAATTTAACTCCACTGCTGCCAGGGAGCAATTTTTTCCTTAATCTGAAATGAATAAAAAACCTAACAAAAAAATCCCCACCTGTGAAGTACAAAGGGGAATGGCTTCAGACTGAGAGAGAGTAGGATTAGATTAGATACTAGAAACAATTCTTCCCTCTGAGAGTGGTGGGGCCCTGGCACAGAGTGCCCAGAGCAGCTGTGGCTGTCCCTGGATCCCTGGCAGTGCCCAAGGCCAGGTTGGACACTGGGGCTTGGAGCAGCCTGGGATGGTGGAAGGTGTCCCTGCCCATGGAAGGGGATGTTGGAATTGGATGATCTTTAAGGTCCATTCCGACCCAAATTATTCTGTGATTATATTATTTATATCAACTAAATTAGGTCCCATATTGAGTATTTTTAGTTGGATGGTTTCAGATTCCCCTGTGAGATAAATCCCCTCTTCAAGAAGCCTTTACAGGAATCAGAAGCTTATTGGTAAATAACTGGTGAGCTGGTTTGCTTTTGTGGAGCATCAGTTTACAAAGCCCTTCAGTCTGCAACTTAGGGCTGTTCCTGAGTAACTCTCTTTGTAAAAACCAGGGCAATATCCTCAAAGCTAAAACAAGGGAAAATAAACTACACATACAATGAGGATTCTGCAAAAACAACCCAACAACATGGCTAGGACACATATTAATTATTTATTTATCCATATATAAATTCATGCAAGTTCAGAGTGTGTGAGGTATGTGGGATTACATCTGTTGTGTCTTTAAAACACAAAATGAAAAATCACCATTTAGATACCCTCCTAAAACCTGAAAGCAATGTGACCTTTGCAGGTGAAGTTTGTTTTGTCTTCCTGATGCACCTGAGGGGTGATGTAGGGCTTGTGAAGTAATCAGGGAAAACCTGTGTGTATTTACCTTCTCTGTTGGACTTTGATGTCACCACTGGCACAAAGCAGGAGCTGAGGCCCTCGGACCTACTCCTGAAAATTATTCCTTGCACATTTGTCGTGAAGTTGATCCTGAACTCTAAATACGAACTGATGCATATACTAAATGTGACTGTGGTAATAAAAACTAATTTAGATAACTTTTTGCTAAGATCCATATGAATTTTTCAAGTTCGATTTTTAGCAGTTGTGAAGAAATATGCAGATCATAGTGGGCAGTGGTTGTCCCCGTGTGCTGGGCACTGCTGAGGCCACACCTGCAGGGCTGTGTCCAGTTCTGGCTCCTGCAGGAGAGACCCCGAGGGGCTGGAGCGTGTCCAGGGCAGGGAAGGGAGCTGGGCAAGGGGCTGGAGCCCCAGGAGGGGCTGAGGGAGCTGGGCAAGGGGCTCAGCCTGGAGAAAAGGAGGCTCAGGGGGGACCTTGTGGCTATGCACAAGTCCCTGCCAGGAGGGGACAGCCGGGGGGGTCGGGCTCTGCTGCCAGGGAACAGGGACAGGAGGAGAGGGAACGGCCTCAGGCTGGGCCAGGGCAGGCTCAGCTGGGCCAGCAGCAGGAATTTGCCCATGGAAAGGGTGCTCAGGCCTTGGCAGGGGCTGCCCAGGGAGGTTGGCAGTGCCCATCCCTGCAGGTGTCCAAGGAAGGGATGGAGGTGGCACTCAGTGCTTTGGGCTGGGGACAAGGTGGGGACTGGGCACAGCTGGGACTCAGAGGATTTTTCCAACCTTGATGGTTCTGTGATTAAGAAAGCAGGGAGTGACTTCTATGCCGTTTTTATCTTGAGGGGTGTGTGTGTCCCTCCTCCTGCAACCTCTCACTATGAGCTACAAACTGTGGGCACTTCCCTTAATTTCTTGACGTTCATCAAATTCTGTCTCCTCATGTTCCTGCATAGCTCAGTTCATGGCCCTGGCTGGTCTTTAAGATTTAGACTCCTTGCTCTCAGCAGAGGCTGGCACACAGAAAAGACAAGGAGATGTACTGATATGTGCAATTACAATAATTACAAATTCAATTACTGTGCAGGTACTGATTTTTCTAAGATACTTAGCAGAATATATGGTTCCATGGGCAGGATCCCAATTAAGGCCAGGAAGGAGAGAGAATATATCTGTTGGTTTTGGTTTTTTGGCGTTTTTTTTTGAATACACAAAAGGACAATTTTGCACAAAGTTTAAGTTTCTTAACTCAGTACTGTAGCTGTATCGAGATCTGAAAGCTCTTGAAAAATCTTAAGCATCATCATCAAATAAAACTCAGAATGGCAAAATTCCAGAGATTTTGAGGAACTGGGTGGGCATTTGTTAGGTAATGGCTATGCTGCTCTCCCAGCTTTTCAGATGCTGGGGGGAAACAATGTTCCTGACTCACTTGTACTCACAGGGACACTTTCAGCAGCTACAGAAATAATAATTTTCCTCTAAGATCCTCCATTCTGCTTTCAAACAACTGGGTTTGTATTCCTATCTTTTTTTTTTCCTTCCTCCTTCCTCTCTTTGGAAGCTGGCAACAATTAATCCTTGATTACATGGACTGGACTTTTTTTGTGTCTCTTGAACTTCTGAACTGTGAATAGCCATGAATAATGACTCTGCAAATCACTCCAGGATTCAAAGCCAGCTGCTGGAAAAAGCCCAACAGATTGTGCTGATTCAGTCTTCTGAGGTTTTTTGGGATTTTTTTTTGGGATTTCAGGGGGCTGGGGGTGGGGGAGAGAGGCAGGACACAATCTGGATCCAGAAAAATCCTGTATAGCACAGGAAAAGAGTAGAACACAGTGGAAACAAGCACACAGGAACTGGGGGGAAAAAATAATTTTTAAGAAGCAAAAATAGGGAAAATCAAGGGAAAAATAAGGATAAAATTCCAAATGAATCCACTGGGACAGAATAGCTTGGAGGTGGCATAGGAGAAATTCCAACACAACGTGCCTGGAAGGGCCCAAATTTTTGGTTTTATTTGGGAACTTTTTAGGTTTATTTTAAATTTAATTGGATTTCTTTTCCAAGAAAATCCCGCTTTTCCTTTCTGACGGGACTGGAAGTCACCTCCTGTTCATGCAGTGCTGGTTTTGCCCATCATCATTCCTGAATATTCTTAGAAACCTTTGTTAAATGGTGAAAATGATGATGGCCTGTGGCCTTTTTTCATTCTCATTACTTGTGATGCAATTGCAGTGAAAAGAAGAGGAAAAAATTGAAAAAAAAAACAGGAAAAAAAAGATTAAAATATCAGAATTTTACCATGTATCAGTATCTGGCTTTTTGTTATAAAGCTTTGTTTGTCTAGTGCTCTTTTTGCTATAAAATAGATTGTAGGACACCTTGGGCAGGTTTAAAAAAAAAGATAAAAAATGAAATTGATATAAAACAAAACAAAAAAGACATTTGGCTTATTTTTCACAGGAGCAAACCTTTTATATCACAAAAAAAGGATTAAAAAAGAGAAATAATAATAACAATAAATTGTCAAGATACTGAAAATTTCTTCTTTGTAGATTTTTTGGAGAGTAAAATTTGGTATCCTATTTGACTATCTAAAAGGTGTTATTTTGCCATGTGTTATCCTGAAAATGAAAAGTGCTTTGGTTAATTGAGTTTTTGGGATTTTTTCCCTTGAGTTGCCAGGAATTTTTCTGATGGAAAATTAAAAGGGGTTGAAAATTTAAAAAACACAGGGGCAAAAAGAAAAAAAAGGGTGGGGGGAGCAGGGAAAAAGTTTTAAAAAAAAGCTGAAAATTTGAATAAAAATATAAAAAAAACAAACTAAAAAAGAACAATTACTCTTTGTATCCAATGTGTGCCTGAGTGCCTTGATTTTTCCATGTTTTTTGGTGTGTTCCTGACTTGTAGAGTTGCTGGGATGGGATGCTGAGCTTGGCGGAGATTCCGGAGCTGCTGGAGCCATTCCCAGTTTTCCTTCCAACCTGTAGTATCCAATGCTGTCAAGTACATATCGATCCTGTAGCAATAAATGTGCCTTTTTTCTAAATTCCTGACACCCAGAATGACTTTATCCCATGGGAGTTTGGGAGGGGACCTTGAGAATTCGATATTCCTGATGCCAGGAATGCTGTTATTCCATGGGAGTTTGGGAGGGGAACTGGAGGACTCAAAATCCTTGACACCCGGAATGCCATTATTCCCTGGTTTTGGTGGGAATATGGGAGGGGAGCTGAAGGATTATAAATTCCCAATGCCTGGAATGTCGTTATTCAATGGGGATTTGGGAGGGGGCCTGGAGGATTCAATATTCCCAACCCCTGGACTGCCATTATTCCATGGGAATTTGGGAAGGGAACTGGAGGATTCAAAATTCCCAGTGCCCGGAATGCTGTTATTCCATGGGGATTTGGGAAGGGAACTGGAGGATTTGAAATTCCCAATGCCTCTAATACCATCATTCCATGGGAATTTGGGCAGCGAATCGCAGGATTTGATATTCTCGACACCAGGAATGCCATTATGCCATGGTTTTGGTGGGAATTTGTGAGGGGAGCTGGAAGATTCTAAATTCCTGACACCTGGAATGTCATTATTCCATGTGAAATCTGGGAGGGGAGCTGAAGGATTCAAAATCCCTGACGCCAGGAATGCCCTTACTCAATGGTTTTGGCAGGAATTTGGGAGGGGAACTGGAGAATTCAAAATTCTCAATGCCTGGAATGCTGTAATTCCATGGGAATTTGGGAAGGGAACTGGAGGATTTGAAATTCCCAACACCAGGAATGTCATTATTCCATGGTTTCGGTGGGACTTTGGGAGGGGAACTGGAGGATTCTATATTCCCAACGCCAGGAATGCTGTTATTCCATGCTTTTGGTGGGAATGAGGGAGGAGAACTGGAGGATTCTAAATTCCCAACACCTCGTATACCGTTATTCCATGGGAATTTGGGAAGGGAATGGGAGAATTCGAAATTCCCGACGCCCAGAATGCCATTATTCCATGGTTTTGGTGGGAACTAGTGAGGGTGATCCAGCTGATCCATTGCCTTCTGCTCCCTCCGGGGCATTGCCTTGAAGAACTGAATTGTGCATGCTGCTGTGGATGCAGAATCAGAATGACTAAAAAAGAGCTGGTTTTACTGTAGATGCACAACGTTGAAGCCAAATCACAGAACCAAATCACAGAATCAATTAAGTTGAGAAGACCTCCAGGATCACGGAGCCCAACCTTTCACTGATCCCCACTTTGTCCCCAGCCCAGAGCACTCCCTATTAAATCATAAAATCCCAAATACACTTGTGTGTGTAGCTCCCATCCGTGTGCCATGTGCTGGTCAACAAATGCATTGTGCCTTTGGCGTGTCAGGGTAGCTTAAAATTTCCTATAATGAGCACATTCAAAGGTGTCAAATGTTACCTCTCTCCCTTCCCCCAAGTTTCAAAGAAAAACTATTTCCAGGGGGATGTAGTCAGTCCATTACCAACACTGAGTACGTTCTAATTAAGTTAGGGGGTCCTCTAGGAAACCTCTGTTCTCATCCTGATCAGAAATCACCGGTGCAGAACCTGCCATGGATCCAGACTTGTGATCATTTAAGAGCTTAATAACTAGGAAAAGAAAACAAATGGCAGGCAGCCAGCCCTCCACACCTGAGCTCTGCAAATGTAGTCTGAGGTGCCAAAGCAGTTTGGTGAACTACACCTGAGGAATTCACTTCTGGCAGGCTGTTGGAAAAGGCAGAAGGACTTGGGCGAACGCTTCAACTTCTTGACAGAGTTGTGCCCAAAGGAAGCCTCCTGATGGGCTTTCATTCATGAATATTTTAATGTTTGACAGCCTCATGAGGCAGGAACTGAGAGGGCTCGTGAAAGGACTGAGGGCTAAAGCATGGCTCTATTCAAATCAATCATCTTATGATTAAAACAACCAAGAAAGGCCCTGTCCCTTCCACAACTAACTAAACATCAGTAATGATCTTTTACAAACAACCCCCCCAAAACCTGATTGCCCTACATGCAAAATGAATTCTTTTTAGGAGCTGCAGATTTCAGCTTTTTTGGGGGCTCGTTTAGGGATTCACAGGAGTTTGCTGCTTTCCTCTTGAGAAATATTTACAGTCCTTCCCTGCAAACACGTGCCTGGCTGTGATGCAAAGTGACAGTGACCACGTGAAGGAGTAGCCACAAAACTACACCCCTGCCCAGACTGGGGAAAATCTGACCTGGAAAAATACAAATAATATTTGTATTGTTTGGACCAGCAATACTGTGTCCAAACTGCAGACAAGCACATGGATGATTAACACTGGAGAATCCAGGACAACATCCATTCAAACAAAGCGTGCCCAACCCAAATACTGACAACTGATCGTTGTGGGTTTTTCGTTTTCTCCCTTCGTGGGTGCTGTTCATGGTAAAACAACACAGCTACTGCTTTCAATGTGATGAAATGCAGACAGAGATCCTGGAAACAGAAGGTATCTTCACATCAGAGGTGGGGGCAGAGCAAAGAAACTGCACCACCTCCAAGGAGCAGCTTGCAAAGGAGCCGACAGGGACCTTTTTGCAGAGATATTTGAACAATAACTCTTTCATTGTTCCCCTGCTGACACTGGGTAGAGAAGACAAACCCAATATTATGCAGGGGCTGCCCATCTGTCGTTCATTCCCCCCTGCTCCGACGTTATCAGTCACACAAAGCAGGCAGCAGTGAGACAGATAAGATGTGTGACAAAGGATAAACAACCCCAGCAGCCCACCACCCTCCCCAGGCAGTGAGGACTCTTTCCAAATCCCTCACGACTCCCTCTGAATAATCCCTGTGCTTGTAAAGCCCATCACTGCGCTTGCAAACTCACCCTGATCTCCTTAAATTCTTGGCAGAGACAAAAGAGAGCCAACCCCATGGACTCAAACACCCTCACCTTGCAAGGGCATAGAGGATGTGGATTCCTTCAGCAATTTGTTAATACCTGGACAGCGGGTAATTAGAAACCTGTAATGGGAAGAATTTCTTGTGCTGCTGGCTGACACGGTGGCATGGGATGTCTGGTGTCTGTCTGGAAGGTGAACAGTGAGCTTTAACCTTATGAAAAACAAAGATTTTTACACTGAATGGGGGAGGGCAGAGGGCAAAGTATTGTCAGGTCAAACTCCCTTCCCTGCAACAGAAACATGGAGCAGCTGTCCTGTGAGGAAAGGCTGAGAGGATTGGGATTGTTCAGCCTGGAGAAGAGAAGGCTTTGGGGTAACCTCATTGTGGCCTTCCAGTACCTGAAGGGGCCTACAAAAAACATGGAGAGAGACAATTTCCAAAGGTCTGGCGTGACAGGACAAGGGGGAATGGCTTCAAATGGAAAAAAGGGAAATTTAGCTTAGATATATGGAAAAAAAATCGTCCCTGTGAGGGTGATGAGGCCCTGGCACAGGTTGTCCAGAGAAGCTGTGGTTCCTGGAAGTGTCCAAGGCCAGGTTGGATGGAGCTCTGAGGAACCTGGGATAGTGGAAAGTGTCCCTGCCCATGGCAGGGGAGCTGGAACTGGATGATCCTTAAGGTCCTTCCCCAGCTGATGGAGACCCCTGCTGCATCCCAAAAGACAAATTCACCTTCTTCCTCCAACCTTCTCCTGACCCTCCAACTGAATCCCACTTGCTCACTGTTGTTTGTTTTGTTTTGCAGTCAAACAGCATCCAACAGAGCAGGAGAGTAGAAAATTAAAACAGTGCAGGGGACACATTTAATTCGTCCAGGTGTACCTGGAGCCAAGGTGGTTGGAGAGAGCCTTGTGTGGCACAAGTAGCACTAGCTAACACAAGAGGAAATACGTGTCCTTATCAGTAAAATCTTCAAAAGTTCTTTGGTAACACTGATTTTATTCAGTCCTTAAACAATTAAAATTAATTGTTAATTAGTTAACAATTATTGTAAATAATTGTAAAGCCTGATGAAGCTGTGGGTTTTATATATAGATATATTTATACATCTGTGTGTTTATATATGTCAAAGCATTCAGAAGATGCAGTTCTCCTGCACCCTATGTCTGTATCCAGAGGACACAGTCACTGAGACACATTTACTGATCCCCATGCTGGACTGGGACTGACAATGGGGTCAGCCCTGGGTAGATCAAGGTGGCTGGGAGGGACTGAGCCTTGACTGCCACCATCCTCATGTGAATCAAGGCTTTGCTCCAGAGGATGGAGACAGGAGAGGGCTTTGCCTCCTAAGAACACCAACCTGTGCTAACCCATCTACTCCTCCCACCTCATTAAAAGACTGGAGAGAAGCTGTCAGCCAGACTTCGACCTTGGTCCCACCACTTGGAACCCGATGGAATCACAGGAAGAAAAAGCCTGGCTCCCAGGAGGAAGTTTACCCAGCGAGTTTAATACAAACAGCCTATATAAACACAAACACATACAAAAGCAGAATCATCTTCCAAATAAATAAATAGCTGCGTTTGCTCCAGTTACACACTAGCAGCACTCAGCTTAAGCCCTGTGGAGCAAACCTCACGACCCCCTACAAACGACAGAGAACGTGGCATCTCCTCCTCTCCGTGGCACGCCCGTAACAACCCCCAAGTCCTCAAGGACACTTGGAAGCTTCTCAGCGAGGATGCCCCACGGTGCAGGACGCCTTCTGCTGCCAGGGAGGCTCCCCTGCCCTCCTCAGCCGGCAGGGCCCAGAGCTTCACTGCTGGCTTCCAGCAGGCCGGCAGTGCAGCTGCCCGCCCTGGGCAGGGCAGGTGCAGGTTTGGGAGCCCCGGGCGGTGACGGTGCCGGCCAGCACCGCCATCTCCTCCTCGTCGTAGCAGACGCAGCGGGGACAGCCATCGGCCACCGGGCTGCCCAGGGCGCGGCAGGCGGGGTCCGGGCGGGGGCACAGCGAGGCGCAGGTGATGTCCCCGGAGGGCTGGCAGGTGCACAGCCTGCGGGCGAAGTCGATGTAGAAGGAGCGGCCGACGGGGACGCGGCCCGTGGGGAAGCCTTGCATCTGGCAGTCGCTCTCCAGGTAGGGCGGGCAGGCGCAGGGCGGCGGGCACGGGGGACAGCAGGCACCGGCAGCGGGGGTGGCTGTCCCCTCCGGGTCCCCCTCGGGGCACGGGGGGCAGGCGCCGGGGTCACAGGTGGGCTTTGGGGCCGCGCCGCAGAGCAGGAGGCAGGCGAGCGACAGGCGGAGGGCGCCGGGGAGGGCCATGATTCTGGGGGAAAACAGGGGGAAATGGGGGCAGGTGTCACAGCGGGCGTGCGCACACTGAAGGCCCGGGCTCTGGGCTGGCCCCCGCACGGTTAAAGCCAAGGGGATGCGGCCCCATCTCCTTGACAAGCCCGTGGCTGGAGTCTGGATCACGCACAGCTGCCTGGCGCCAGGGCGTTTGCTCTAAAACAGAATCTTTCACCCCCAAAACCGCGTTCTGGCTCGACCACAGTGACCTCCACCCCGGGGTGCTCAGACAGCTGCAATGTGGGCACCGGTGAGGCAAGTCCACACTGCAGCACTCACTGAGCTTTGGTGTGGTCCTGACTAGCAAATGGCACTTGTTCAGCCTCATGCTGATGCTAATAATTTACATTGAAATGACTAATTAATTGTTCCTAGAAGGCATTCAGGCCTGGACAGAAGAAGAGCTCAAAGAAGCACTGTCTACCTCGGTGGCTTGTCCTGTGGCTACTCCAGGCACCAGGTCTGGGTGTCAGCTCCCAGCCTGTCCTGCTGTGCCACTCACTGCCTGCCTTTTCCAGCCCCCTCACTCCTTCAAAGGAAGCCAAGGGGGTCACTCCATCTTTATTTCAACTGGAAAAAACTTTTTCTTAAGGAAGATGTTTCTGACGTTGGGCATTCCTGTGGGACTCTGCTCTTTGCCTTCTCCATTTCTTTGGCCAGCCTGTTTTCAGAGGGTCAGTCTTGGCATGAAATTCCCTCCCTGTGCCTGCTCCCTCCTCCTTCTAAATGCACACCTGGGATGCACAGCACCTGGCAGCCCATGGTGAATCCTTTCCCTGTTTAAAGGTTGAGGACTCTTTTTTTTTTCCGCTTTTCAAGACCCAGTGTTTCCTTTAAGTGCATTTTTGGATCCCTTCTCTCTGAGTGCCCTTATGTCCTGGTGTATTAAATACACCTTCTTCCTTACTACACTGGTCTCTTTTCCCATTGCCACCTTTGATTACTTTTATATCATTACCCTTTGAAAGCCCCAATTTCCTACTCTTACAGGCATGCAACTACTTGCAGTTATTTCCTAACATCTCTTTAAACAAAAACATTTACAACTTGCATAACCATAAAGAAAAAACTTGAAAGCACAGACTGTCCATTATCAATTTGAAAAAAATACTTCGAAGCTTTTCTGGTTTTAAAGCAAGCTTTTGCTAGTTTAAGTTACTTACACCTGCTTTATCTTTGCTGGAGTTTACTGTTCTGCCCCTTCCTTTCATTCACACATTTTAATCTAGAGGTTATTTTACTGTCATTCCCAGAGGACTGGCACAGAACCCAGACATGCTCCCCATGGAAAAGCTGCTTGTTGAAAGGATCTCCCTTCCCCAAGCCAAGAGCTCCCTCCCGGCTGCCCCAGCTTCAGCCACCCCACACAGACAGAGCAGGACACCACCACCACCACCACACATCGTTAGGTCGAAGGTTTCTCACACCCCAACATCACCAGTCCCATCCATTGCCAAAACATCGGACCCCATCCATCAACAGCCTCCCGCTATTTCCTAGGGAAATGTTCATTCTCCCCCTCACTTCTGGGGGTCCAGGCTGGGCCAGCCCCCTTCCCGGACGCCGTGGTTCCCGGGTTACCTGCAGGGTGGCCGGGCAGTCGGGACGGGTGCCGGGATGCAGTGCAAGACCTTGGCAGGCGTCTCCTGCCGCACAACCCGCCCGGCACCTCTATTTATGTGGCTCCACGGTGAAACCCTGGCGGGGGGAAAGCGGGGGTGGGGAAGCCTCCAAGGTGCTGGGCAGGGCCAGCAAGATGATTATCTCGCTCCTGGTGTTGGTTCAGTCTGAGCTCAGGCTAATCCGGCGTGTCCAGCGTCTGCAGGTCTGTCCTTGCTCCCCACGCCCCTCTGTGCAAACTTCACCAGAGTTTCTGAAGCATCAGCAGCCCCCTGTGCTTCACAGACTGCTGGGGACCGGGGTACCGAGGTCCACAGGGAGACCAAAATGAATTTAAAGCTCTAGCAAGGCAGCAGAGCTGAAAAGCAGTCAGCTCTGGGGTGATGCACCCCAAAATGCAGGAGCCAGTGGTGGGCATGGACCTTCTCAGAGCACACGTCCTTGTCTCCACACACCTTCCCAGCCCTCCCGTGCCACACGCTTGACCTGCACCCTTTAAAGCACTTGGGGTTTATTTTCCTCTGGATTAAGCTGCAGGGAGCCAAGGCCATGGATCTCAGCACAGAAAGGGTGCATGAGTTTCAGGTGCCCTGACCAGAACGGGCAGGCCAAGCTTTTTCCTCCCCCCACGCCATTTGGTCCCTGGTGTGGAAATGTCTTGCACTGATGTACTCATGAGCTCACTGGAAATGTGCCCCCCAGCCTTGCAGAACAGAGGGATGAAGAGCAGAGGCATCTTGGGGCAGGTGGGCCTGGAAAGCAGTGAGGATTTGGGGAGCACACACCCATTCACCCTTTGGAGCAGGAGGTGTTGGGAGAAGAGCCTGGGCTGTAGCTGCAGGTCGAGGGAGCACTGGAGCTGGACACTGCACTCAGGACAGTGGGCTGGGATGCTGCCTGGCCTTCATCCACCTCCTGCTCCCCTCTCATGGCTCCTGAAGCCTGGAAACCCCCATCCCTCTGGTCCAGAACCCCCATGCCCCACAGAACTCAAGAGCACTGAGCTGTGCCAGGCTGGGCAGCTGCATCTCACTGGACACATAAAATATTGACAGGGTCTCAGTGGCACAGGAAGGAAAAGGAACTCGAAGGACCAGTTATCCAGAGGGGGTCATCACTGTCAGAGGACAGGCCCAGGGATGTGTGCAGAAGGAACAGAGGGTGGTGGGAGGGACACTCAGACACACTGTTCCTGCCACCAATGCTGTGTACAGACACGTGTTTATAGGTTCTGCAGGGATTTCTGCAGACAAGTAAAAGGAAAACTCCTCCCTTGCTTCCTGAGGCCTTTTCCAGGCCAGAGACACAGTGGGCAGGATGGCACCAGCCAGTCCCTCTCACTCCTAACCCAGCACTCTGGGGTGGGGTGAGGCTGTGCCCTGTGGGAGATCCTCAGGGTCACAGCCTGGCAAATGTCAGGAGACACAACACCAACATCCCTGGGCAGGGCAATGCCACTGTCAGGTGTACCTGCAAAGAGCAGCCCCCAGGGACAGGGGAGCACCTTGGCGAGCCTGGCTCCAGCCCAGGTGCAGCAATCCTGAAATATCTGGAGCTCACACCCAACTTTACTAGCTCCCACGCTCATAGTTAACATATAGAAGAAGTTGTAAATGTCCGAGGTTAATACTCAGAGGTTACTTCACTTTGCTGGCGTGCATCTGCCTGTCCTGGAGCCTGTCTGCAGCTGGCAGCCACTGCCCTGCAGCCCTCCTGCTGCTGCTGATGGAAGCACTGGGCTTTGGGTTGATCCACAACAGCCAGGCTGGTCCAGATTCAGACTCAGTTCTGGGCTTCATGGACTTATGGGGCACTTTCAGACTTACTCATGTGAGTCTGGAATACATGCATGGACTAACATGCTTCACTTTGCAACAGAATTGCTAAAATAAATACGATACTATGAGGGTTGAGGTAATCAGTTTTTGTTTTTTTCTGGACAAATATAGTTATTGCTCAAGCAAAAACTCTCCGAAAATCTGATAGCAGCTCATGTCATTTGGGAAACAACAGACAGCAGAGACACTTTTCCTAAATGTAAATACTTCAGCAATCTATAACTTAATATAAGTCTTGTACAAACTAGATTGAGAATATGGAGTAGCCACTTAGCAGCAAGCTGGAATTGAAACTGGTTGTTGCCATCTTGGAGCAGCTCCTGAAACTTATAGAAAGATTGTAAACTTCTCTGGGTCTTTTGAGAGCAGCTCCCCCAAACTGGGCTTCAGTGGCACTTCAGTTTGGTCCCACAGGCCACTTTTGACATTTGCTTTTATTTATGTTTTTGGCAGCCATGGCAAATGGCTCTTCTGACCTTTATTATCAGTTCCCAGAACACAGTGGCCTGACAGCAAAATTAGTACCAAACTTTGCCTTCCCCTCCACCCCTTGATAAGGAGCTCTCAGGATGCATTTCAGGGATGAAGCCATAGCCCCTTTCCCAGTTACTGTTCTGTGAATGAGTCTTTGCTTCGTTTGGGTTCCCTTCACTGTCCCCTCACGTGGGACCAGGCATGAGGCACCCAGTGCCACCAACACCCCCAGAGGTGAGGAAGGTGCTTTCCAAAGCCCGGGTGCCACCACAGGGGTGACCATTCACCACCAGGCCCAGCACCTCCTCCCCTCTGCTCATCACAGCCCTCGGCTTTTCCTTCCACCCTTCCTGCTGGCACCTTTCACATTCTGGGGCTCTGTGTCCCACCCGTTCCTCCCTCCATGTCAGACCTCTCCTGCTGCCTTCTCGGAGCCAAACGTAGCCAGGGATGAGGAGGAACAGCTCCTGGGGGTGCCTGCAGCCCTGCCTGGGGTGGGCAGAGAGGGGCAGAAGGGTGCAGCAGTGACGTGACTTGCCCCAGCCCTGCTGCTCTTGAGGCAGAAATGGGGTCTGGCCCAGAGGGATCAGGATAACTCACAGCAGCTGCAACACAGGCAGTGCACAGGTGCCTGCAGCTGGCAAACACACCAAACCTCCTCTTGCTAAAATCTGGGCAGTAACAACCATCCCCTTCCCATGCTCACCTTCCCACATTCCCTGCCCAGCCCCGGGAAGCTCCACGTGACCACACACAGCTATGAAACACAATTTCTTTAGTTATCTCCTCTTTAGTGATGCTGTGGGGGGCATTTGGCAGACAAATATAATACATCACAATTTTCACCTAGGCATTTTGAGAAACTGTTGGCTGGATTGGGCCAGAGGCTGCCTTGACCAGGTGGTTTGGGCTCGGGGGCACAGCTGGACCTGCTGGAGGAGAGGGGGCAGCCGAGCTGCTCTGCCGCTTCTTGTCCTTCCTGCTGACAAAGGTGAGGAGGTCCACGGCTGTGACCACACCAAACACCGTCTGCTTCATGCAGGAGCTGCCATTTCCACTGACTGGGAGCACAGAAAATTCCAGCTTTGTGGCAAAAAAAAATGAGAAAGAACACCACCACCCCCACCAGCCCCTCACCACCTTCCAGCTGTGCAGAGGCTGCTGGTCATTTATTAAAAGAAAACCCTTACAGGGACAGCGTCTGTCTGAGCTCTACCTCCACAGAAAAGGCTGATGGAGCCCCAGTCAGGTTACTGTGATCACACCAGAGAGGTTTTTGCTGCAAATAATGCACCTTTCCCAGAGCAGGAAACTTAATTTCCCAGTTGTTTTTAACTAAGCTCTGTTCCAGTCCTGCTCCTATCACCACAAAACTTTTCAGAGCAAACTAATGAGACTCTCTAAAAGCAGCAGTCAGAGCTTTTCTTCTCTGTTCTCATAACTTCCTACACAACCATTAATGAAACAGCACTTCAATAATTGTTTTAACTATCTGATAAATGTTTTCTTAAATAAAAATAAAACTAGCCACCAGAGTCCAAACACAAGGTAAATGCAAGCTTAAAAGGTGTGGGAAGAAAGTAATAAATAAGGGGCTAACTGTGACAGCATTAAAACAGCAGCTCTGGAAAAGCAAGTGGGTGTTGTTTGAAAATCAGAGCAAGAGGTGCTGCAGACAGCTGGCTGATATTTTTTGGTGGGTGTCATTTAATTTGCTGAAACTGTTTAATTTATATTAAAATGTGATACAAAAGAGATGTTCCTTATTTTATGACAACATAGCTCAGATAGGAAATTCTGCCTGGCATTAATTTTGGTGACTGAATTGGAAATGTGCATCAAAGGCAGTTTTGAGTGGCAGATTTTTGTTTGCAGCCTGGTGTGGGAACATGGATGGACTTGCAAGCTTTGGAGCTGACGGGGCTCTGGGGGAGCAGGCCCTGGAGATGGAAGGTTTGGGATGTTTGGGCATGGTGGGTTTTGGAGGCCCCGAGTTGGGCAGGCAGCCCCTTGCTGGCAGTGTCCCCCACTGCTCACCTGAGGGATGCTTTGCATGCTCAGGGTGTGATCCCATCAAATCAGCACAATTACACCCCTCAGCTCTAATCCACAAGACTTAAACATGGCTCTTGTGACTGCTTTTCATGTTGCTCACTTTTCCCAGCCAAGGTCAAATCTGTACTCCTAGAATTCTTTTGGTGTAATTGTACTGGAAGGGTGTATCAGGTCAGGTGTGCTGAGCAGCACCTGCCACCACACCTTTTTTGGGTCAGAGGAGGCACAAGGGGTGATCCCTGCTGCCACTGCTGTGTCAGCAGTCCTGCTGCTGCTGTGGTGCTGCTGCAGGTGATTCTGCCATCTTGGTTTGCTACACCAAGGGGAAGGTGGCTGTGCAGGGGTAGAGAATAAACCAAACCTGCTGTAATGGTCCTCCCAGACTGGCACAGCATCCTTGCACCCAGCCATGGTCCAGGTAAGACTCACACACAGCTGCCCCAGGCTACACATCAGTGCCCCTGACGAGCCGTGCCACCGGGCTTGCTCATGGCCCAACCCAATTTTTCTCAGCTTGCTCAACTTGGGTGCCTGAGTTCCACGCAGGCTTTACCTAATGTGCCCAAATGCTCCTCCTGACCTTGCCCCTGGGCTACAGAAGTCTACAGAGATCCCTAATTTCCCCCTTGCTTGCTTTGCCCCTCTCCCCTCATCTCTGTGGTGAAGAGTGGGCAGCTCCAGAGCTTTGCAGAGCAGGATCCCCTGGTGCAGAGGCTCAGGGGCTGCACAGGTGCAGCAGCTGCACTGACACCTGCCACAATCGGCTCAAGAATGTCCCTTTCCCCTCTCAAACACTTGTGCCAAGCCCGTGGAGAGTTTTTGCAGATACCTACACTGCATTTGCTCGTGTACAACAATAGCAAAGTGGTCGTTCTCCAGGATGCAGGAAAGCTTCCCGAGGCTGTCCTCCAGGCCGATCTGAACAGGACAAAATGTAACACTGAACGTTTTACTTCACCTGGGAATGGCTGAGCTCTAATGACTCCCCAGCTGGATGAAATCCTCTGTCAGTGCTTGGCTCCTGGTGTGAAAAGCTCCCATATCTGAACCCTGCTGGCTCAGCAGAGTTTTTACAGGTGCTTGTTCTTACTCCCATCTCCAAGGTGCCACCATTGCCCTCCCCACTCCTCTCTGCCTTCACATCTCTGCCTTCTCACCGACCTCTTCTCCCAGCTCCTCTCATACCCCAGGGTGATGGAGGTGCACCTCTCCCTCTCCCTGTCCCCAGACAGAGGCTGACACCAGCCCCAGCCTCTGGTACCTTTGAGAACTGGTCGTAGATGACCTTCGTGACAGGGTCTGAGAACTCCGCGTTTCCGGCCAGCACGGAGCTGAGGGTGTTGCTGAGGGTCACCATTCCCAAAATAAGCCTGTAAGGGAACAGGGAGTTTTCCAGAAGGTCAGACCTGAGGTAGACACGTTTTATGTAGGGGCCGAACTGCTCTGGTTGAAGTCAGTGACTAAATTGTTGCTGCAGTCAGTGGGAGGCACCAAGTTTCTCCTCACTTGAGCAGAACAAGGAAGTCTTTGTCCTCACCAAGCTGTTGGTTCCACAGCAGTTAAAAATCTGCTGTTGCAGTCCAGGACTTAGCAGCTGGGAGAAGGAAAACCCGTGGGCTCTCCAGCTGCTTATTTGTGTGGGTTTCCCCCCAGCTCTCACTTCCCTGGTCTCCCCTGGCCAGTGCATCCACAGAATGCACTTGCCAGAAGATCCAGCATCTTCTGAGTTTGGTGGGCACTGGATGGGGCTTTAACTGGATCTTTTACAGGAGTTTTATTGATGAATCGTCACAAGGAGGCAGATGATCTTTTTATGCATCAGAGTCCAACACAAGAGCCCCAGCTCTGAATGAATAAATGGGACTTTAGCTTCATCATGACTGATTTTTCTGTATGAATGCCCGTCTCTGTAGCGAGCAGAAATAGTTACCCTGACTCAGCAACAACAGGAGCTTGGTCATATCCCTTCTCCTGGAGGATCTCAATTGCCTTTTGACAGCTGACTTCTGGGAGGAGAATGAGAGGGGCTGAGAGATTCAGTTTCTGCACCTTGATGTTCCACCACCTGTTGAAAGACAAATGGCAGCGCCGAGCTGTGGCTGCCGCACAGCTGTGGCCTCGAGCAGGGGGGCAAGGCCAGAGGAGATGAGGGATAGTCTATCTGCCTGAAAAGCCAGCCCCACTCCTACACCCAAAGCAGAAATGCCACCACGGCCAGGTCTTGTTGAAGCCAAGCTTTCCCTACGCCCAGTGTTCATGCAACTCCAGAGGCAGGGATGAGACCAGCAGCTGGCAAGGTGCTGAGCTGTCCTGAATCCAAGGAAGCTATTGAGGGCTTCACTTCAAACTCATAAATGGGTGACCTACCAGTTTTACTCCTTTGTTCTGTATCCTTGGTCCTCACAAGGCAGCATTTGCAGCTCCTGCAGGAGAGAGCCTGGCAGAGATGCTCATGTGACTTATGAGGGACAAGCTGAGCTTGTTTGTGGGGAAACACAAGCAGCTCCCAAACACCTCAGCCCTGAGTCCTTGCAGAAAAGGCAGGGCAATGCTTGAGCCTGGAAGGGCCAAAAGCAACTCTAACCAGACACAAGAGACCTTGGAAGTGTATTAAAATTTTAGGAAATATTTTACAATAACTTTTGGTAAAGGAGAAGGTGACATCAGTAATACCTGCTGTCTTTAGGATGAGACCAAGAGCTTTTCTAAACAACTGGAATTTGCCAAGCCACACACCCACTGGTATCAGCAGTTTGCCTGTGACTCCCTGCCTTGAGGGGACTCTCTCCCCGTGGTGTCCAAGGGACAGCAGAGTTGGCCATCTTTTCTGGCCAACAGCTCTGGAAGGTGGAGATTTCCTGTCCCCTGCCTGAAAAGAGCTGCAGAGCTGTTTGAAAGGGGGCTTGCTAAAACAGGGACCCACCTCCCCAGCAGCCTGATGGTCCTTGGAACATCAGATGTGGAGTAGAGTGAGGTTTTCAGAGGGTTTACGTGGCCTGGGCTGCCACATGGGAATGGATCAGCTACTTTGGGACAGAAATGGCTCCTTTATAGACTTTGATTGGAGAGTTGAGAGACAATCACTCAAAAGAGAGGAGCTGACATTACAGCCTCCCCAGAAGGGTCTGGACTTTACTGTGTTTTTTCTAAACACTAAAAGGGAACATTTTCCTTTGAAGATAATGATTTCCAGACTCAGAAAGCTGATTCCCTTAGCACAGTTTATCCCAGCAGAAGTTGTCTTACCAAGGCTTGTGCTCCTGGACATCATTTAGGAAGCCATTTTTTATCATCCACGTATCATTCACAAATTTGGACCTAGAAATCACCAACAAAGAGCGAGTCTGTGAGGCTTCCAGAAGAAGTCGTGCTTTGTTTCATGCACCAGACCACAGCACTGCCCCCAGGGCTCTCATGATTTTTGCAGCTGGCTGCTCTCAGCCCCTTTTAAGGTCAACAGGAGCATCGGGTGCTCAGTAACTCTTCGAAGCACGCCAGCTATTTGCCTTCCTAACTTTAGGCATGCACCCTCAGCAAGTGTAGCTTGGCTGAGTCCTGCTCCATGCAGTAAGTCAGGGATGAGAGGAAATAAACCCCGAGTGTCCCAACACCCATCCCCTGGTGACTGCCACTGTGATGTGCTGTTTCTCCCTGGTTTTTATTCTGCTTTTTTCCTGTGATCTGCCCGAGGGAGACTCCCAGCTCTGGGCTCACTCCATATGCCTCGCTATCGGATTTAATTGGGGTGGTTCTCCAGAACCCCAAGCACTTGGGCTGAACTCCTGCCACAGAAGGCCATGGGAGCTCCCACCCTGATGCTGGAAAGCAGGGGAGGAAGCAGGGCACTCACATGTAGTTCCGGACGGAGTCGGGCAGGATGACAACACAGCGCTGACCTTCCTTCAAGTCCTTGGCAGCTCTCACAGCCACGGACATGGCACTGCCTGAGCTGCCACCTGGATGGGCACCAAGGAGAGGGAGACAAGTGTCAGGGCTGCCCAGGGCTCAGGGTCACTGTCCTGGTGTGGGAAGCACAGGCTGCCCCAGCTGAAGGTGCGGAGGTGGCACCTCATGGGATGGTGGCTTGGGATGCTGGGATGGGAGGACAATCAATCCCAGAGCCTGGCAGGCTCTAGGGCCAGGCAGAGGTAGGGACTGATGGGATGTGTTCATATGGTGGCTCTTGGGCTTTTGAGGCAGCATGAAAGCCACCTCATGAACTTGATGAACCATTTCTTGTGGTGACTCTGTGGGCAGACCGAGGGCTGAAAGATCCCATAAAGGGACATTCAGAACACACTGCCCACACCACACCCTCCCTTTGCATGAGCAGGAGACCACGCCAGCTCTAGAGCTTCTGGCTGACATACTTGGCAGCCAAAGATTGGCTTTAAATGCACTCTAAAGACTGAAAAAAAACATAAACATTACATTCATGCTTGGAATACCAGGCCAACGTGATGGGAAGACTTGAAGGCTCCCCGTGTCTGTGTGCACGCATGTGGTTTGCTGCACGTAGGGAAAGCAGGTCCCTGCTTTACAGAGGCAATTCTTCCACCACCAGTCTGAGTACTGGAAGTCAAACACATTCCACTATCTGTGTGCCAATTACACACTGCATTCAAGGCAGCACGTATTTTACAGCAGGTTAATTATCCCTGGGTCACATTTTTCAAACAAATGAGGAATGGCCCTGAAAAATGCAGTTCAGGGAACATGAAGCTGTTCACAAATTATGGTTGAGTTCAGACAAGCGGTTTCTGTTGAAACACAGTGACTCCGTGCCTGCTAGGTTAAGTCAACATTTAAGTGTTTCATTACATATACAGAGCCTGATCTTTCCCAAAACTCCCTGGATATGAGTGCTCAGGGCTTTTATCAGCTGTAACTACAAGCCTACGTAGTGTCTGGTCCTGGATGCAAACCTATGTCTGTTTGCTTGGTGTCAGGGAAGGCTGAGAACAACGCTGATGCTCTGTGGAGGCTCTTAGGGTACAGGCAGGGTCTGTCTGAGGGCACCTGTTCCTTTTGGGAAGTCAGTGGGATCACTTACAGCTTGTTGGCACAGGGAGAAATACTCCCTAAGAACATTTCACACTTTCTTTCCTGTCAAACCTTCCTGGTCCAAACTTGGCACCTCTGGTGTGGCAGTGACACCGAGCACGGCCTTGCAGAGCTGTTGGCAGAGCCGTTGGCAGAGCCCACCTGTCCTGCCCCGAGCCCCACTAATCCTGCCTTCAGCCTGTGTAACTCTACACTGCCTGAAGATCCAGTTCCACTGCAGAAGTGCTCCAGTAAGGAGAGAACTATTGCTTCTATAATTATTGTGGCCCATGAGTCAGACCCCAGACCAGGCTGAGGGACACACCTCTGAAGTCTGCAGTGACCTCTGCCCAGCCCGAGGCCCAGCCTTTCAGCCCTGCTGACCTAGCAGACAAAAAATGCAGAGGGCACCTACCCTGGAGCGTTTTGGTCCCAAAAGGATGAGGTTCAGAGGGTTTGTTAAGAGAACAAACTGTTGTGGCTGCATTGTGCTTACCACACAATAACCCCTCCTCTCTGATCAGCCTGCGGGACATGAGGAACGAGTCTCTGTCGTTGCTTTTGTACCACTGATCGACCACCTGGAAGGAAAGCCAAGAGGATGAGTCTTGGCAATGTCATTTCAGGCTGCCCTGACCCTCTGAGGCACAGCATGGTGCTGATGCCCACAACATCTGGCAGCTCTGAGCTGCCTTCCACACTTGTTGAAAGCATTTGTCAGGACATCCATGGTCTGGAGGGTGTGTTCTTGCTTGCAGACACTCACACCTTTCCAGCCAGCACCCTTTCCTTGGAGAGTTAGGGATGTCTGACAGGTCCAGAGTTGGGATGTGGAAGAGTATTTATGGTGTCCCAGGCCAGTGTACATTAATGGTTGAGATTTTGTCAAAATGAGATCCAGCTACAAGAATCAGTCTGGATTACTAAGGTGACAGCTCTACAGCCATGTGCTGACAGCAGGGATGCAGTTAACACCTGGAAGCAGAAAGAATCTGGGGTCTGAGGCTGTGAGGGACCTTTCTAGAATGAGGCCAGGGGAACACAGGCAGCCTGAGTTAGGGATTTAAAGCTCTGTGGCAGCTGATGCACTGAGGGGGAACTTGACAACAAGAGCTATGAGGTTCATGATCTGCTGTCTTGCAGGACTTGGATCCTGTCATCCTGCCTGTGCATGGTGCAGGATTTCTGCTCCCTGTGTGTGGTTCCTGAGGCAGGGAAGGCTCAGGAAACAGTAATGTGATGAGGAGCAGCCTCAGCACAGACACCTGTGTGATCACAGCAAAAGGGGCACACTCTGAACAATGGTGAGGCTGAGCAGAGGACACTCACACTGTGTTATATGCCTGCTTTTTGCCTCTATTTACCTTCTCCTTGTGGGTCAGTTACAATCAGAATTACTCAGAAAGTAACTGGGTGTCCCAATCCCCCCACAACAGCTTGTTCTGCACTGGGAAGATATGTCAGGGCCACCACACCTCTGGCCTTGGGAGAAGGCTGGATGCAAAGCCAGGGATCAGGCAGAGGCCCCTCTGCACATGGCTACTCACTGATCTGTCGAGGACAGTGGGGATGAAGTCGTGCCCAATGCCCTCCACCTCGATGGTTGTGGTGTTGGTCCTGTTCATCTCACTGGGCAGAGCGACGATGGAGCCGTCGGGGTCCACGCCAATGATCTTTGAGGGAAAGACATTTTGTCAAAGCAGAACGGGAATTCAGAAACAGCCAAACACGAAACTCAAAGGAAAAGTTACCCACACCCTTATCAGCAATGTTTCCTTCCCCTGATATTCATTAATATTCCTAGTCACAGGCAGCATGGAGAGCTTCCAGGATAAAAGGGTGCTGTTTTTCACTGTCTTTTTAAATAGATCCTAGGTAGTCTTCAGCTGTTGCAGAAGTGACTGGTGGCTTAAAATGTTATCACTGTCAAGGTGTTTGTCATCACCCCTTTGGCAGAGCCTGCCACTGCCTGCCACTTAGGACAGTGACAGAGCTCCTTAAGCTGCTCTAGGTGAAGCCAGCCAGTGAGCTCCAACCTGTGGAAACCCGTGGAAACCCGTGGATACAGACATCCTTTCTGGATCTAGTTGTGCTGGCTGATGGTGACACCCTCCTGGTTATTTACAGCTTTGTGTCTGGGCTGAGGTGCCTCCCTCAGCACGCAGCTTAAGAAGGGATGCTGACACTGCTCCACACGCAGCTGCACACTGCCAGGGAGGCATCCTCACATCCCAGCCCTCCAGTGGTGGGTCCACACCTCTCTGCTGGATCAGGGATCACTCACACACTGACCAAACCAGACAGGCAGCGACTGTCACACCTCCAGTCTGCCTTGAAGCACGAGCTCTGCAGGATGAGCATCGTGACTGATGTTAACCCTAAAGCACAGAGGGCTTTGCAGTGGCAGAGGAGAAGCATTTGCAGTCTGTGAAAAAAACTACTCCCTCAGGTGAGCTGTGGGGTTAGGCAGGAAATGACATGCAGAGACAGCACAAGGGGGAATGGCTTCAAGCAGAAGGAGGGTAGATTTACATTGGATATTAGGAAGAAATTCCTGATTGTAAGGGAGGTGAGCCCCTGGCACAGGTTGCCCAGAGAAGTTGTGGGTGCCCCATCCCTGGGAGTGTTCAAGACCAGCTCTGAGCACCCTGGTCTAGTGCAAGGCGTCCCTGGTGATGGCAGGAGGGTGGAATGGGATGACCCCTAATGTCTCTTCCAACCCAAACCGTGCTGTGAATGTGGAAAATGTTCCATGAAACGTTTCATGGGATGTTCCATGGAAGCCCTGGCAGTCCTGCCTCCCCCCTTACCTTGCACTCCGGGCACTTCTCCTTCAGCTTCCTGGCAACACCAGTGATGGTGCCTCCTGTGCCAGACCCAATCACCACCATGTGGACCTTGCCTGCAGATCAGGGGGGAGAGAGAGGCTTGCAAGGACTCAGCACAGCCCCCAGCACGATCTCCCCTTTATTCAGACCCCTGTGCAGATGCAGAGCCTGTGTCCACCAGAACCCCAGGTGAGGAAAAGTCAGGCAGAGGCCGTGCTGGTGGCCAAAGCCTGGTCCTGTGCAGAAGCTCAGATGAGCTTGCAGGACCTGAGCACATCTGATCCTGCCTCACTGCAGGGAGTTGAAGGTGATCTCCAGATCTCCCACTGCAGCTCTCCATTATTTCTGCAGCTTTGGCATCTACTGAGCAGAGGGAACAGCATGAAGATATACCAGGGGAGGTTTAGGTTGGATATTAGAGAAAGGTTCTTCCCCCAGAGGGTGGCTGGGCACTGAACAGGCTCCCCAGGGCAGTGGTCATAGCACCAAGCCTGACAGAGCTCAAGGAATGTTTTGACAACACTCAGACACATGGTGTGGCTTTTTAGGTGTCCTGTGCAGGACCAGAAGTTTGACTTTGATGATCCTTGTGGACCCTCTCCAGCTCAGGATATTCTGTGATTCTGTGGCTTAAGGGGAGGGAATATCTCAGCACATCCATCCCTTTCAAACCACAGCATATCAAAGCAAATCCCACATGTGAATATCACTAGCAGGCACAACATTTCAGCCTGTGTTGGCATCCACAGTGGAGGGAGGGCTGAGCTCTGCCCTGGCACCTGCTTCTGTCAGATGCAGCCCCACTGGCATCACTGAAATTATACAGATTAAGGACTGGTAGGAGCAGAATTGGAGTCTGGCCTTCCAAACCTGGTGCTGCAGCTGCATTGGGAAAGGGGGACCTGCAATCCACGGCTGGCAGCCAGCTGGAGCAAATCCTAACACTGTAGTGGAGGGAAGGCTGGGACTCTCTTGTTCCCATTGATATCTGACTGCTTTACTGCTCTGATAACTGCTCTCCAGTTAAAATCCTCAAGTCCTGTTCACGTTTTACAGTGCTCCCAGAACTGGCAATAAATTTCACTTCTATCTGCACAAACGTGGAGTGGGATAGCCCTTTATCCTCCCCCAGCCCTCACTTCCAGTGCCACTAGTTGGTGAGGCTTCAGTCTGTTTTGATTTGCAGATGAGAGTGCTGGATCAGACGCAGCCTGCCATGGATTTTTATTCCCCTGTAAGGCCTCGTGGGACATCTTGTGTTCCCAGCTGGCCGGTCACAGAGGTGTTGTGGCCACCAAGAGACACGTTCCTTCTCCTTTAGGTACAGCCTGAATTTCTTAAGCCTCTGGTGTCCTCCCCCAGGCTTTTGCAGTGGGAGGGGACAGCCGGGAAGCCCTGCAGGCTGAGGTGAAACTGGAGTGGATTAGGAGAGGTTGCTACACCCTGCGTGTCAGTGTTATTAAGATAATACTGCCTGCCCCTACAGAGGCCCTTTGAGCTGTTTCTAGACATTCAGGTCAATAAATGATGTAAATTAAGCCTCTCAGAGAGGGTTACAGCCCTCTGCACGTAGAGGCAACAGCACAGACCTTCACACTGCTCCAGGATCTCCTCAGCCGTGGTGTCGTAATGAGCCAGCGGGTTGCTCGGATTTCGGTACTGTTTATTCCAACAGAGAACAGCAGGAGTCACCGTGTGAAGAGCAGGTCAAATACCAAACCAGCAACAGCTCCTGACAGAGCTGTACCCAAAGCATGCAGCTGCCCCCTGCTCTTCCTGTCTAGGGGGAAACTAGCAGCCCACCAGAGCAGGTCACAGGTATTCCTCCCTGCTTTGGGACAGATTTCCAAGCCCATTTGGGGTTTTTCCACACTGGAAGGTTGAATGTGCCCACAAACACTCACTCTCCAGCACTTGGTGCCCATTGGGTGTGGGGATGGTTCAGAGGCTGGGAGCTGTGGGCTGGAGAAGCTGTCCTGATCATCAGCTCTCATGCACAGAGGGATTTTGCAGCATTGATATTTGTGCACCCCACGTTCACACCCATGGACCAGGCTGCTTCTGAGAAGCTCATTCAGTCTTTGAGCTACTTTTTTTTCTTAGAAGGAAGGGGCTTGCCTGGCTTTCCTGCACTCCATGGGCTCCTTACTCAGGGGTCAGTGGCCTCCCATCCAAGCCCCAGAACTGCAGGAATGAGTCACCAGGGTTTGTCCTTTACAGCCATGAGGTTTATTTTTGAGGCAGAACAGAGGCTGCTAGCTAGGCTTAAAAAGTGGGGTTTTTTCCAGGTCAAAGTTAAACCTGAAGCAATTTGAGGAGCCTTTGAATTGTGCAAGAAAACCCAGCCTCACCCACATCCAGGCTTTGGCAGAAGTGTCACAGGTTTGGAAGTGTCCCTTATTTTGTTTCTGTCCCCCTGTGCTTTGCAGAGTGATTAAGTTTCAAATGCCATAAAACACTGACATAAAAATCTGCCTCTGCTGCCAGTTTGAATGAAGCCCCCAAACACAGGCACACTTAGAGAAGACCCTATAAACTCTTGGGAAAAAGAGTCAGTGGAGGGACGGCCTTTACCTGGTCCAGGATGTGAGAGTTTGGGATTTCACTTTTCAGCTTCCAGGCAACGCGGATATTGGACTCGGGGGCATCAAAGCGGGTGCACGGTGTCCTCACGATTTCAACACCCAGTGCCTTCAGAATATCGACCTTTGGGAGGGAAGAGAGGAGATGTAACACAACTGATCCCACGGAGGGGTGGAAACCCAAACCTGCGGGCTCAGGGCAGCGCCGGATGCCAGAGCAGCTTTACGTGCGGGAGACATTTATCATTTGGAGATACAATGTCCAATTCTGGACTGTGCTGTCTCTGACATGCTCCAGGGCCTCCTGCCTGAAGCTGGCACATGGATTCCAGCCTGGCCTCTTGCCCTGTCCTACTTGGAGGGCAGGCTGGGGACAGGGTGGAGGGAGGTGGCAGTGTGCTGCTCCTTGGTGCCAGAGGAAAAGGGCAGAGGGAACTGGACAGGGAACAGTGTCTCCTGTGTGCTGGGACTGAAGCCTCAGCATGCAAAGGGGAGAGCAAAAGGTTGTTTTTTGTACTTTAAGTACTCTAAGTCCCTTCTCTTCTCTCCCCAAAGACAGGGAAGGAGCAAATCACCCCTAGGGTGTCTCCTCTGGGAGATGTGGCTGTCAGTGGGAGAGGGGGAGTGTTGAGACACCTGGAGACGAAGCCTATGGCAGCTGGAGGTGGCGTCTGATCCAGACTGAGCTTAAGTGAGATTTAGGTTGAAATGAGGGTGACACTTTGGAGAAGGGCTCATTCTTGAGCCAGGTCAGGGTCCAGGTCTGGCTTCACTGGCATGAGTTCAGCTGAGCAGTCTGTGAGGCTCTTGGCTCACCAATGAGGGATTTCTGCCATCTCCAGGACGGGGTGTTCACCTTATGATCAGCTCTCATGCAAGTGACTTGAGACACCACCTTGAAAAAGCAGCTCAGGCAACTCTAAGTGTCTCCAGGTCAAAGAAAACCATAAACATCCAGTGAGGCCAAGTGACCTGTCAGATGTCAGAGGGGAAGTGGGCAGAACAGGCAGGACAGCCCTGACACCTGCCTGCCTCTCCTGCTGTGCTCTCACATGCAGCAGATCCTGCTGCCTTTCTCTGCAGCCACACACTGTGTTTGGCTATCCCACCACCCCAGCTGCACTTCTGACACCAGACAGCCACCAGGCCATCACAGGCTGCTTTTTTTCCCCTCAAGAGGCAACTTTCTCAATAGCAGCTGTGGCAGTGGGTGTGCAAGGCTCGTTGGCCTTTAAAGGAGAGGGCTCCAGGAAGGGGGAGGCAGAGAGAGGGAGGAAGGAGATGTTGCCCGGCTTTGGGGTAAAACCATACAGAGCTCTGACCTTCTCCATGCTCATTTTCTCTGGCATGACGATGATGCAGCGGTAACCCTTCAATGCAGCCACCAGTGCCAGCCCAATTCCTGCGTGGTGGGGAGCAAAGGGAATTGGTTGACAGCAGCATTTGGCAAGAGCGACCGATGCGTGCCACTTCCTATGTTCCTCTCTCCTGAATGGACCCATGAAATGGTAAATGACAAGCCACAGGTGAGGGCATCCTCCACGAGCCTCCTGGGATGTGCTGGGAGCACCAGGAAGTGTGGGAGGATGTGCTGGCAGGCAAATGCAGCTGCAGTATCACTCCTGCTCCCAGGGGTCTACCAGTGTGGCACTGAGAGAATGGCAGGGCTGGGGAGAGCTTCTCTCCCCTCACCGAGGCTCTGGCATCTTCCTGTGGTTTTGGAAACACAGGAGAGGTGATTTTGCTTCAGGAGTGCCTTCCCCTCCCCTTCAAGCACTGTCACTTGTGGGGGGACAGACACAGAGGACGCTGCACGTCACCCCGTGGCTGACAGGCAAAGGGCACCTCTGCTCCAGTTTCATTGGGGTGATGGATGGAGCCAGCTGCTTCCAGCCAGAACAGGAAGGTGAGGCAGCAGGAAGGAGCAGTGTGTCCCTGCCAGGGGCTGCAGGGAACCTGATGCCATTCCAGCTGCCCCAGGCAGGCAGGGAGCCAGCAGGATCCACATAGGATACAGCTCTGGGGAAGCACAGATCCCCTTGGCTCCATGTCTAGTGGTGGCTGGGGTGACACAATATGGTGGGGTGACACAATATGGTGGGGTGACAAGTGACAGTGACAAAGGCAAAAAATCACAGGAATTCTCTTCCAACGCATCAGGGGAATGGTGTCTGGGAACCTCTGAGAATTCAAAAGCTTCCCAAACTAAAAACACCCAGGGTTGCCAAAGCTGCTGATGCTGCCTTGCCACAAGGAGACCTTCCAGGCACACCTGTGCAGGTGTGAGACCCTCGCAGGACCCTCAGGAATTTCAGCAAGGAGGCACCTCAGCATCCCAGGAAGCCCATGGCCACCAGCAGGGGAGCTGAGGGGAGGATCGAGCCAGAGCCGACCTTGTAACTCCAAGTGCAAGAGCTCCTCTAATCCCTGCTCCTCAGAAATTCCACCCTGCCCATTAGGCAGGCAGAGGGAGCATCCCTGCCCTTCCCACCTGTGTTTCCTGAAGTGGGTTCAATCAGGGTGTCTCCTGGTTTGATAATCCCAGCTCTCTCTGCGTCCTCCACCATCCTGAGGCCGATGCGGTCCTTCACGCTGCCCCCCGCGTTGAAGTACTCACATTTTGCCACTGGAAAGGGAAAGAAAGGGGAGGCTCCATCAGGCACCAGCTCCTTGCTCCCCCAGCCCTCGCTGCAGCTTTAGGACACCTATTCCTCCTCTCCTTTGCTCAAGGGAATGCATCCAGCGTCTGCTTTTATGGGATTATCCATCGGCATGACCTGTGCAGAGTCCTTCCCCCCATGTTTCCTTCACCCTGGATGGGTTTGAAGTCAACCCGGGCAGCCCAGGACAAGTTTAAAATCCACTGGACATAGTCATGGCAAGGTGGGAAGTCCCACACTGGCACAACACTCCTTGTTGCTGTGCCCTGAGGAGTCTTCTGTGGGAAAAGGTTAGCAGCAAGGTCTCACTGTCCATCCTGGGGCTTTGAGGTTTTTAACAGGAAAGGTCCCCTTTTGCAGGGGTGATCTGCAGTTCTGGTTGGGGTGCCATAATAAACACAAACAAACGATAGAAAGAACATTTTCACGTGTCAGACAAAATTACCGTTTTTTTCACTGAGCTAGCAACAAACCAAGTAACTTTCCCAGGCACATTCAAATTGCAAGGCACATCTCAGTCCTCACTGGGGCCTCCACACCACAGGATTCTTCCTACCAAGGCTTTGATGAAAATCTGCATCTAAACTGGTGCTACCGAGCTCTGTTTTATGGACAACAGGGAGAAATGGGCATTTCCAGGGGTCATTCACTTCATCCTAGCAGAGACAGCTACCTGGGGCTGAGAAATCAGCCCAGTACCTGAGCAGCCTGAACAGGAAAAGAAATCTTGTGCTCATCAATACATTTTATAACGCAAAGTGCCACAACTCCAGCTGCACAAGGGTGCTGGGGGGCACAGAAAACGCCGGGCAATCTCATCCAGCTGCAGCTGCTTCCTTGAGGCAGCTGTGCTGCAGGCACTCCTGGGCTTGCTTGGGAAGGGGCTCCGTGCAGACACATGGCTCAGACAGGAGCTCTGCCTGTTCTGCTGCTCTGCCTGTGCTTGCTCTCCTTCCCCTCCTGTGCCAGGGGAGGGAGACACCATCCCAGAAAATGGGATCTGCCCGGCTTTCCCAGCACCTAAAGCACCAGCCAGACATCCTCCAAGGGACAGGCTGCTCCAGAGGTGCACCAGGCACTGCACATCTGTCCTCCCGCCTCCAGCAGCTCCCTCCCATGGTCTCCTAATGTCCCCTCAGCTCTCGTGTGAGCAGGGTGACGCAGTGCCGTGTGGAGGTTGCAGGGTTGGTGGCCCCAAGATCCCAGATCCTGCGAAGGCATCAGGTGGGAAAGCTCCACGTGTCTGTGTGCTCAGTGGGGTCTGGTTGCCCTGTGGGTTCCCAGCTGCCCCACAGCACTGCAAGGTTCTGCTGTGCCATTTCATTAAGGATGAGTGCTCAGCAAGTCTCTCCTTACTCAGCTGTGTGACACTCCTGGCACTTTCTGCTTCTGAGAATCTGTCTTTCTGCCCAATTTGGATGAAATTAATTATTATGGTTAGGAGTTATAGGAAAGGAGACTGAAAAGCCCATGAGCACAGGTCTGATTTTATCATCCCTGTGATTGTAGGGGGCCAGCCTAAAGCCAGCCCTTACATGAGACAGCATCAGAGTTATGTTAACATTTTTTAGGGAGAGAATTTAGATCCACCCCCAAATTTAGGCCAGCTCTGCTCTGAGCTTATGCTGCTGTTATCTGGGAGGAGAGATTGCCTCACTACCACTACCCCCCTGCTCATTGCTGCTTGAAACCTCCTGTACCAAGAAATTACTGCCTAATAAGCAGGAGAGCCCAACATGAGCCACATCTGCCCCTCCCCATCTGTGCTTCCTCTCACAGAGCCCCTTCTGAAGCCCCCCTCCAGCACCACCCCTCACCCTCACCTCGTGGCATGCAAAAACCTGGTGGGAAGGGGACACTCACAGAGCTCACACTTGAGCCCATAGGACTTCCCAATCTTGTTGATTCGGACCATTGGGGTGCAGCCAATTTTCTTGAGGATGTTGGGCAAGATCTTCTTTTCTTCTGTCCTGAAATAATGCAGGGGTGGAAAAAAAAAGCCATGTCAAAGCTATTGTTGTGTAACATGAACTAAGAGAAAATCTGAGTGAGGTTATAGCAACGTCATCAAGGCCACCAAAAACACTCTAGTTCCAAGAGAAAAAGTCCCCATCAACAATTAGTGGCACCAGGAGTTAGTTACAGTTCTCCCTTGTGAGTTATTAGCTCTTTTACATAAAAAGTAAGCTAATTAATTTTCAGGGTTGTTCTGAAATGCCTTGTTCTGCAAGGCCCTAGGCTAGGTCTAGAGTAAATGAGAAGATGCTGGTAAGGCTTAGGATTTTATGCTGTGGGTGAGAAAACCAGGAGACACAGCACAAAGCTCCTCCTCTTTTCCCCATCCTACCCAGCCCCATCTCTGCTCCCCACATTTCCAGCTGCCCCTGGGGCAAGTGTTGCTGGCCAGGACTCCCAAACTTGCAAGGATGGCTCCAAGCCATCAGAGAAGCCCAAAGCACAGAGGGCTCTGGAGGGTGTTTTGCAAACACTTCAACCCAGCTCTGTGATCAGTGAAATCCAGCTGCCCAGGTTTGCCAGTTGCCGTCAGACTCCAGCAGAAGCCAAGAACCACAGCAACTGCAACCTGAAAAAGACCTGTACGCCTAACACACCTTGCCAGGGAACTCACACCCTTGAGCTCTTTCACAGGCAGAGGGAACAGACTGATGAGGGCTGTGTTTGTTTGGGCCACATCCTGTTGCCCCTGGTCACAAGCCAAGCACATCTCTCCCAGCGGGGTGACAACCCCCCGTTCCCTCACTGCTCAGCTCTGCTTTGCACAGCTCTCACCTCCTGTCACCCTTTGACCCTTGGAGTTGTCCTGTGTCTGTCATGGCCAGGCAGGTGGCCATGTGCTGGCAGGAAGCCCATGTGCTGCAGGGGTGACACTCTGGGTTTACTCAGAGACCTCACACCCCTCCCTCCAGGCTGTGCAAGCGTGATATGAACACCTCTTGCCCTTCAGGAGTACAGGGGTTTAGTGAAGGTCTCTACTGCCAAGAGGATGCAGCCTCCTTGCATCTCAAGCCCAGGAATGATGGGATGTGCTGTCACCTCTCTGTGGCAAGCATTTGCGGAGACATCCCAAGCTCCACTGAGTGCTGGCAAATGCGAGGCAATAACACAATAAATGAGCTTCCCCCACAGCTGCAGCCATTGCCCATCTGCTCCAAAAGCCACTGAAATGCTCAGGGGTTTCAGTGGGGCTGAGCCGTGGCACAAGAAGGCTCCAGCTCCTTCAGGTAAAGTTTAACTGGAGCCTGTCTCTCTTGAGAGTGACCTGTGTTACTGCATTACACGTCTGGATTGCATCCTGCAGACCCTGGTATCAGTTCAGAACACTGGACAGGGATGGTTTTTCCCTAAGATTCCAGCTTTTAGTCATGGCTTGCTATTCCTTAAGATGTCCAGGTGAAAACCAGTGGTGGCAAAGCAAAGGATTCCTGCTGAGGTTACAGTGGGTCAGAACTGGCTTGAGGGATATCAGAACTAGGCTACCTCTGTATCTCTCAAAAAAATTTAAATATTTAATATTCTTAATTAAAATAACGTCTGGTCTCCTCCCTCTGCTTCTACGCCCAAAACTCAATCAGATTTCACCTGGGCATCTCAGGAAGTCCAGAGATTTTTGCTACACTGGCTGCCATCTGTGGTTTACTCAGAGCAGGGAAACCAAACCACGTCTCCCTGCACGCACTGCTGCAAAGGTGTGGCATGTCCCAGGGTATTTTCTTCCCTGCTACACAGTGAGTTATGTATCACCCCTGCCCCAGCAGTGCTGTGTGGGCCCCCTCAGCCAGACCCCATTCCCAGAGCAGTGTTTGATGCCCAGGGCTGGGGAATGTCTCTCCATCTCCTGTCTGGGGATGGGATGGGATGGGCCCAGCCACTGGCGCCACCATGGCACCCTGATGCTAAATTGTTAAAAACCAAGAATGCTACCCTGCTCAGAATGATAATTGAGGGGAAAAAAATTTTGACTGAAAGAGCTGGTTCTATCCTCAGGCACCAGCTGCAGGGGTTGCACTGAGCGAGTGCCTGGATGCACAGCTTGCTGGATCAGCTCCAGGGCTCTGCATTCCACTCCTCCCTCCTTCATGGGCCAGACCCAGAGGCTGCTCTGGGCTACCCACATGCTGGTGGCTGTGCCCTGGCCTTGTCCTGCCTGGCATGTGGTCAGGCACGATCATGCAGAGCAGTGCTGCACCTCCCATGGGCTGCAGTTGCTCACTTGCTGGAGCTGGATTCCTGTTTTACATCCCTTCAGTGCAGGGACGTGCCTGCAGTTCCCCTGACATTTATGGGACAGCCTTATCTTTAGTAGCTTGTCTGTGTCTGGTTTGCAGGGTCATTAAAGCACTGCTTGTCAAGTCTAGTCTGGGCCCTCACGTCACCTGGCGAGGGAACCTGCTGCTGTGAGGGCAAGAACAGCTCAGAGCAAGCACTTTTCTCTGCCCTGTGCCCATTTGCTACTGATCTAAAAGCCCAGGCCCTGGTAAATCCATTTTTGTGAAGGTCTCTCAGCCACCTAAAATAAGATGCCCCAAACAAGCAGATGCTCTGGAAAACACAGAGCTGAGACTGGAGCCAGCCACATCTTGCTGCAAAATTAAAGGGAGTGAAAAACGTCTTCTTGGAGAGGAGCCCCTAAGCTGGTTTTGCCATCTGGAAAATAAACCATCATTAACACAACAACTGGCTTCTGGCCATGACCATCCTGGTGTCAGGACAGTACTTCACCTCCAGGAAAAGGTGCTGAACTGCCCCCTGAAATAAGCAGCACGGAGGAACTACTTACAAGGGAATACAGGAGTGTGGAGACTTGCTGGCAGGCGTTGTGGCTGTCCATGTGCACTTACTGGGCAGGTTGGGAAGGGTCCACGTGCTGTCCTGACTTCCTGCACCACTGCCATTCATCAGGGGACACGTCTTACTCAGCTCCTGCATGGTGGAAATAGAGGTCACATAGACACCTGGGAAAAAATAGCTGCAGAAGGGAAAAAAAATGGCATTTGGGTGTGAGGCTGGCCAGGCTGCTTGGAGCATCTGCTGGCATTTCAGCCACATGGATCTAGGTGGGTAAGGAGGATGTAGTGATGGAAGGAGGTTGGAAGGAGATGAACAGATGAAAGGATGTTGTAGTGAGGGGAGTGTCAGTCCCTTCTCCCAGGGAGCAAGTGGTGTGACAAGACCAAATGGACTCAAGTTGCCTCAGGGGAGATTATACATTAGAAAAAAAGGAATAGATTATACATTGGGAAAAAAAATCATGGAAAGGATTGTAAAGCATTTGAATAGAATTCCCAGTGAGGTGGTGTAGTCACCATCCCTGGAAGTGTTCAAAACCCGTGTGGATATGGCACTTGAGGACACAGATTGATGGGGAACATGGTGGTGGTGGGTTCCTGGTTGGACCTGATGATCATAACAGACTTTTTGTTAATAGTCAGTCCTTAGCAATTGCATGATTCCATAATTCCATGACAAAACTGCCCTTTTGGAGTGGTGTGCTAGACCCCATACATCATCTGGGCATCCTCTCCAGTACATCTTCTTCTCCATCTCAAAACCACCACCTCCACTAGAAAATTTTTTGCTCCTAATTTCATTATTTTGGTCAACAACAACTTTTTTCACTCTAGCAGTGAAGAACCTGCAGGTAAATCCATCCAGCAATAATTGGAGAATACTTTCAGGGTGATGGTGGGACTTAGAGGTCACCTGTGCTCTGGCATCCAAGTGTATTAAAACTGAGAAAAAAGAACCAACAAAAATAAAAGAGCAAAGGGCAGCAAAGGTGTTCAGGGGTACTGAGCAACTCCCACAGTAAAGCAGCTTAAAGAGAGGAGGATTCATCAGGCTGGAAATGAGACAAGAGGCTGGTGCTGAGAGCAGGCTGTAAATCCTGTGGGAGTTGGAGAAGATGCATCAAATAATGAGCAATAAAAAATAAGGCAGAATGGAATTATCAGGAACAACTACAGGGTCAGAGCAGATAAAAAATGGAACGAGAAAAGGGTTAAACAAGTTTGAAAAGCTTGAGTTCAGTAGCAGATTTTAAGCACACCAGCCCTGATGGCATCAGTGCTCTGTAGGAAGGCAATTTTCTGTGCTGTTCTCTCTGTTCTGCTGGTGCATATACAGACAAAAAAGGAGTCTGGGCTTAAAGTTTATTTTCAGCATCTGCTACTGAACAATAGCAGAAACAAGGGTTACATGCAGGGTTGGTGTGACCTCTCTGCTCTGATCCTCTCTGCCATCCATCCACCACCTGTCTGTGCTAAGGAAACAAACCACATGGAGTAAAAACCACACGATTTTTCGTATCTAAGTTTTCTTTTCTGGCTTGTTCAGAGAATGAATTTACCTTGATTCAACCATTAGGACCTTGAAACTCCATAGGGTCGTGGATGGGGACTTGTGTCTCACTTCAGCTGATGATGAAAGCTGATGTGAAGCTGCTTAGGCTGCCCTGCCTCCCTACACCTCTGTGGTGGTGCATTTTGCACTTAGAGCATGTGTAAGGCTTTTTTCACCTTTACTGCAGCAGAAATGGTCAAAGTCATGGTGTTGGACATTCCTTATGCATTAAACTTTCAGATTGAGAACAGAGACGTCATTTTGCCATCTGACAGAACCAAACCAGTGACTCAAAGAAGAAACATCCCATTTCTAAACACAGACAACTGCTTGCAGTACGGCCAGACCTGCTGCCACGTGGAGGGCCATGGGAAATCCAGTTTAGTTGTGGAGCACCATCTTCCCCCCAGGCCATAAAGCCACAGCCCCTCCTCAGTCCCTGGGCTCCCTGCAGTCGCTGTGACTCACAGTGGCCAGCACGCTCTTGTGGCTAAGTCTACATGATGATCTGAGTTATTTGTGGCTTGACATAAGAGCTCAAGGGCAGCCTTAATTACCATTTCTGCCATCCCCCTGCTGCTTGCCCACTCGTTCCACCCTCCTGGTGGGAGTTTCTTTGCGGCAGCGTGGCAGGACAGCCCGAGTTCCGCGCCGTGATTCCCTGGTGGTTTCCACGCTGGCCGGGAGGATGGGGCTGGGATTTGGTCCCTGAGGGCTGGGCTGTCCCTGGAACACAGAAACACACCACACCATTACTCCAGCAACACCAGAGGGATGGAACGGCCCATGTTGTGTGGCTGAACCTTCTCCTTATCCAGAAGCCCCAGAGCATGTCCGAAGGTGGAGATCAACAACCTCGTGTTGCAACCTGGCCCCACAACTAAAGCAGACAGAGAACTCTGGTCCACCCCCCACAACCAGGCCCTCACCCATCTTTCCTTCTCCAGAGACACCACCCCCAGCCTCAGAAAGCAGCAGAAAACCACGAGGGTGCAGGGCAGTCACTCCAAAATGCCTTGGATCCTGCAGCCGACACAAGCTTTCCCAGCAAACTTTGCTTCCCCACCACTGAAAAACCTGCTGCTCATTGGGAGGGATTAAAGGGAAAAATAATGGTTCATTTCCTTTGCAAGCCAGGATTTATGTTGTCCTTGAGTGTATCTCCCAAAGCAAATCTGTGTTTACCTAACTAATTGGCTGGGAAGGAGCAAAAGTCACCTGTGGGTAAAGAGGAGATAATCTGCAGTGTATCAGAGGTGGTCAGCACGCTTTCACAACTGAGCTCACCAGTTACCACCCAAAATTCTGGCAAAATAGATTTTATATTTTTTTTTCCTCCCATTTCCTGGTGATGCCATCTCTACTATAATTGTGGTGGGCTGGAAAGGGACAAGGCAGGAGGGAGAAATTATTGGGGCTGCATGGCCTCACCATACAAGCCCCCTCTCCCCTGGTGCAGGAGGGCTCCATGGAAGGAAGAGCATTACTGGCTCCCACCTTCTAAAACAAGGTTGCATTCTTCTCGTTGTGTTCGGTTTCCCTGACATCTGATAGAAAAATACGTCAAGAATGGGGTTTTCATTTGTCCTCTCACCCAAAGTGAATACAGACATATTTTCTAGACACCCAGGGAACAAAGAAACAAGAGCTGACCCTTGACTAGGTCAACATCTACATTCCTCTTTGCTGAAGAATTCCTCTTGTGTGTCCTCAAGGGCTGGTACTGCAGGAATGTCATGGATGTCCTCCTTCCACTTAAATCACTGCATTTCTGTGCCCAGAGTCTGGATTCATATTTATATTAATACACGTCAAAAACCCCACAGTGGCTCTGAAGGTAGCTTTAAAAACTGCCTGAAGTGTAGAACCCCCAAAATGAGACAGCAGATGGCCTGAAATGGCCCCAAAGGATGGGAAGAATCTGGGACTTTTGGAGGCCTTTACCCATGGGTTGAGCTGCTCCCTGCTGCCAGCCTCAGTCACATCCATCAGCACGGGCTGGGTGGGGTGTGAGGAGAAAGGACAGCCATGGACAGCCTGGCTGCAGCCAAGGGTGGCTGAGAGGAGCAATGTCCAGTGTAAAAATCTCCCCACACTGCCTCCAGTGCAGTTTTAGATCACAAAGCAAAGATACATCCTCTCTGGATTACCAAGACTCTTACCCATGTGCCAATACTTCTCCAATCCCTGGCTGAAGCCTCAGGTATGATCTGGTCTGCAGCCAAACACACCTGGCCCACTGCAGGTGTCCTGCCACTGCCCCGTTACTTGCTGCTGAATGGAGAATCTTGAGAGGGCACAAGACTGGGCAAAGGATAAATGGAATTCTCCACTGGAACTGGGAACAGGCCAAGAGACCAGGAATGATAACATCCAGCTGCTGCCACTTAATGAAAATACATGACAAGGAGCACAGGCTAATGTTTACAGAGCACTCTGCAGATAGGAAATTGCAGTTATCAGGTTATCAGACTGCTCTGATAACTTCAAGGGGAAGAAAATCAAGATGCTCATTAAGTAAAGTGAGGGAAAAATTAGATGAACTCAGCAAGGCAGGAAGAGGTACATGCAAGCTCACTCCATTAGAAGCAAAATGTCTTTTTTTTTTGCCTTATTCCAAAGAAATAGCATTTCTGCCATTGAGCTAGACAAATGTAATATCACTTTAACAAAATGATGGAATGACCCAGGATGGAAGGGACCTTGGGAGGTCCCAGTCCAGCCTCCTGCTCAAAGGTGGGGCTTCTAAATTCAGTCCAGGCTGCTCGGGGCTTTGCCTTCCTTAGATCTTGAAAGCCTCCAAGGATGGAGTTGTACAAGCTCTCCAGAAGACCCTCTCCACCACCCCGCTGACCTCGTACTGTGAAGCCAAATCCTCCCTGCCTGCCTGATTTATTCAGGACTTACTGAAAGCGCAGCCACTCCCCAGGTGAGAATCAGCCTTTGCACAGGATGGGGAGCAGGGGCTGCCAAATTCCAAGCCTCCCCACGACACTGTGGGCCCCCATTTCCCAGGGAGGTAAGAGATGAGCCAATACTCACCCCTGCAGCCCGGCAGCCAAGTGTCTGAGCTGAGGCTCAGCCCCAGTTAATATGTGCTGGTGGCAGGGGACACCCGCCAGCTCCGGGAGGGACGCGATTGGGTCCTGCCCCTCACCTCGCTGTGCCCAGCACCTGATTGCTCTGCGAGGGGAGGTGACTGGGGCATAAAAGATAAGCAAATTTATTGTTTGTTTTAATACGTACTTATCTTCAGGAGTGCTCTGAACCCTTCCCCCAGCAATTTGGTGGTGGTTGTAGAATTTCGCTGCTGTTTTGGTTTCGTGTCTTGCGCTGGAACTTAAACTCAGCTCATCCGTGTCAGCCCTGCTGAATCAGGCATAAGCAGTGGCAGAAATGACATATTGTGTTAGGTGTGGCTGGTGGTGACCCTCTGTGTCCTCTGGGATCCTAGGGTTAGTCTCTGCACCACCTCCAGCCCTAAACCTCTGTCTCCTGCTTCTCATGCAAGTGCTTTACAATTAAATCAGCTGAGAGCACTGAGCAGCTTCTGCTCCACGGTGATTCCCAAACACCAGCTGGGGATCAGGAAATTATGTGGATGCAGATTTTGCTTGAAGAGGAAGAGCCCATGAGAATTTCAGTCTCTCTTTTCCCCACTCCTCCCCAGAGCCGGAGTAACACACAGAGCTGCCTGGTCCGTGCTGGGGCCGTGCTTCTCCAAAACACAGTGGTGAAGGAGACTTCACCTCTGCTGACATGATCAGGCAAGGATAAGGCTTATCAGAACGCTTATTTTGGAACTAAACTCTTGAAGACAAGACTGATGTAGGTGTTAGCACAGGGATGACTTTACCTTTGGTCTTTTTGCAATAAATGGACTCTCTGGGAAACATTGCCAGAGGTAATCCATCACAGAAAACTCTTGTGAGCTATCTGATGTGACAGAGAGCATGCAGCTCTCCTGTGAAGAGGCTGCAAATAAACCCAACCCCAGCAAGAATTGTGTTTTCTGGGCGCTGCAGTTACAGAATAACCCAGCCACCCTTTCCTGGTTGTCTCCTGCAGCAGTGTGTGCTCAAAAATAAGATTATTCCCTTCAGTGACTAAACTGCAAGAAATGTGGATCTTTTCAACCTGAAAGGAAACAAGATTTTGATGGGTATTGGAGGGAAAGAAGACAGTTTTGAAATAAAATGCTTCCTTTAGAGAAATGAATTGTTTAATTAAATACTTTCTGTTTAAAAAAAAGGGTCTAAATGGCAAGTTTGGGGACTTTGAAAGAAAAAAGTCCCCTTTTTAGGGGGGCAAGGTTAAAGCCGTTCACTACATCTGACCAGAATGCTCAGGCTTAGTTGCTGGCTGGGTTTAAACCACAGTATTTTCCCCCCACCACCATTCCCAGAGCTGCTGTGCACTCAGGCGCTTCAGCATCACCACTCCTATGGTCACACACACAATTGTGGTTTTTTTGAGGACAGTAGGTATTTTGGTCTGAGTTTTCCTGCTTTGCCTGTGCCTGGGTTAAGAACAGAGGAGAAGCTGGGCTGGGGTCTGCACTGGAATCTTTGCCATGCTGCCACCCACACGGGAACACCAGGTATTTCACAGCCTGTACACATAATAAAATCTAGTTTTACCTTGCTGTTCTGCAGTGCTGGTGTTACTAAGTTTAAAAACCCCAAAACACAGGACAGCACAGGGCCCAGGTGCTCATTCCCCAGCAGGCTTGCATTGCCCCCATTCTCTGTCTGAAGAGTCGCCGTGCAGAATTTAACCTGCACTATTCCACTGGCTACACATCAGCACCTCCAGGCTGGGAAGCAACAACTGGAGAGAGCAATCAGCCAGCCAAAAAAAATGGGGGGAGGTGGCTGAGAGCACTGGGGTGGCTCCAAACTTTCAGGTGTGACACAAAAGTCCATGCCTGTTGGAACCCTGGAAGCTGAGAATTTTGGGCTTTCTGTGCTGTCAGGCATAGACCCTCAAGAAAACACTGCATTTGACCTGAGGCCATGGAAAAGGCTAAAGACTAAAATGTCACACATGTCCAGGGAGAGGGACTCTGCTTTTGAAACACCCTCAAAAGGACTCCTTGCAGAGGGAGTTTTACAGCTCTCACCTCATCTTTACTGTCAGGGTGGGGAGGCCCTGGGATAACCCAGTGAAGCTGTGGCTGCCCCATGATCTCTGGAAGTGTCCAAGGCCAGGCTGGACGGGGCTTTGGTAGACCTGGGCTAGTGGAAGGTGTCCCTGCCCATGGCAGGGGGGTGGAATGAGGGGGGCTTTAAGGTCCCTTCCAACCCAAACCTGTAATTCTGTGGCCCCTGTGGGGATGCAGCACTCAGATTTTACTTTTGGGCACTTGGGAGGAAAGACCTCTCATGACCACAGGCACCCCACACCAGTGATTTTTTTTTCTAGAAGAGACAACCTGGTTTTAAAATGTTCCTAATTCTGCTGTACCAAGTGGGAAGAAATCCATGTTTTCTTTCCCATGTAATTTAATATTCAAAATTACTTTATCAAAGCAGTTGAAGCTCCACATCAGGGCTTGAGAAGATGTCAGGAGAAGGGTTAGCAATGTTTTGGGAGGGCCTAGCAAATAATTCAGGGCAGAACAGGCTTTCCTTGGTTCTTGGCTTATTTTTGGCCAGCAGAGAAAAAACATCTTGCTATGAGGGCATGAGGTTAAAACTGCTTCTGGTTGAGCTGAATTGGCCTGTGAGTTGTAGTACTGGTGATGGTACCTGCTATCTGAATAATGTGGGTAAACTGGGAAAAAGGGAGGCTGTTTCTGTTAAAAATATTTTTTTTACCTGTTCAACACACTTGGTGTAGAAGTCTTATTGCAGTGCAAAATGATGCCAGCTGAAACACAATTCCAGCTGCCACAGGCCAAGGCAGGAATAGATTAGAAAAGTTACATTTTTGTTACTGCCTTGGAGCAGCCATTCACACCCACCTGTTTCAGGAGAGGTCACCATTTGCTTGTACCGATGCCTTAGGATTTTACCTTTTATATTTTTCATATATTTGTAATCCTGAAGTTCTTTAGTGTATAATGCTAAACTCATATAGAGTGTGAGCTGCTACTTTCCCATTTTGGTCAGACAACAAAATTCCTCTCCAGGCATGGGAATCAACGACACCTCACTGTCCCAGACCCCCAGAAATGTAAACAAAGGTGAGGTGGGGAGGGCAAACTTGGGTAAATGACTTAATTACCTGAAGCTGTAACTGGAAGATTAATCCCCAATATGAAAATGGACCAAACTGACACATGTATGAAAACCTGTGATCTGTCATCCATTTTGGGTGTAGCCCCTGGGGAGCCCCAAGTGTACCTGAAGGCCTTTCAATAAATATAACTGCTTTTTATTCTCTTAGTTTTGTCTGGCCTCTGTTTTTAGGTAGCCCCAAAAAGGCATCAGTACAATCCACAGAGTATTCAGTACATCTGAGGAGCTCCCTCTGATGCTGCATCTGCTGCTGGGGATGGTGGGGACAGCGATGCTCCAGAGACATCCAGGGAAGAGCAGACCTGCAGGCTTTTCCTGGAGGGAACACAAAGTATGAGCAGCTCCAAACACACCGTGTTTCCCACCCTCCACAGGTCAGACCTGCTCTGCTTGTCCCGTGGGGCAGATCAGCTCCTTCCTGTGTCCTGCTGCATCCAAAAGGGTCTTGCTGTGAAGCAGGACGTTGCCAGGGATGTGCAGTGTCTGTGACAGGGAATACAGGGCCAGGTGGTGCCCACAGGGCCAGGTGGTGCCCACAGGCCCCTTGCCCTGCTCGTTTGGGCACACAGACCCAGCTGGTTGCCACTGGAGGAGGCAGCAACCTCCCCAAGCCTGGGATCCAGCAGGTGTGAGAGAAGCTGGGGCATGCTTTTAGCTCCTGAAGGAGCAGTGAAACGTGCAGTGTAAACAGCACTTGGCTTTTCCTCTAACTAGAGGTGGATTTTTCCACAGGACAGGGTGGTGGCAGGTGAGCTGGCTGCTCTTAGTGCCTTCCATGAGTCAGGTGCTGTGGGCTCTGCCCTCACCCACCGTCCTCCAGCACGTGACAAAAGGTAGCAGCACTTCCATCAGCAACACGAGTGTGGGTTGGTGGCTGTGTTGCTTTATTTTTTTTCCTCCCCCAAAGGGAATTTATTGCTTTCACAAGGCAGCTTCCTGGACTGAAGTCCTCCCTTTATCTGCAGAGCCAGCACAGCTGATTGTACCCAGTAATTTTCCTGCTGGTGACGAGGAGGGGCAGCGGCTCAGCTGGGGACAGCTCGGTCCCAGGGTGTGACTCACCTGTCAGAAGGTCTTGCAGGGTTTGGGCAGTGCCCGGCTCGCAGCTCCAGCCTGGGGGCTGCTGCTAACGAGGTGCTGAGGAGCCCTGAGCTCTCCACAGCGCCCTGGCTGGAAGCTGAGGCCTGGTTTAGAGCCTGAGGTACCTCACCAGGTATTTCTGAACCAGCTCCGTGCTCAGCCTGCTGGAAGGTGGGACTTGATCCCTCATGCTTCCTGCAGCTCTCTGTGCTTGGGCAGGCTTTGGCCTTTTGCTGCAGCGGAGCCATGCTGGCCTCCTGCCCCTCAGGCTGTGACATCAGGATCCCTGCTCCCCGCTCTGAGGGGGCTGCCAAAAGGGAAAGGGAAGGTGGGGATCTGCACCTGCTGCCAGCAGCAGCAGCATGTCAGGTGTCACGGGAGAAGGATGTGCAAGATGAAGCTGCTGGCTCAGGGCTGAGAAGATGAAGCTGAGGCCAGAGCATCGTGTGTGTGTGGGGAACACCCAGCATGAGAGCAAGGAGTTTATGGTGGCAGGACTGGCCTCGCTCTGGAGACGTGGAAGGAACTGCAGAGTCTCACAGGCCTCACACTGACAGCCAGGGGTCTTCTGCACAAATTTCTTACAGTCTAACACACTTACAAGCTTGAACTGGCATTAAAAGAACAACAGAAGTCACTGCAATCAAACAGCTTTTATTGAACTCTTTGTATTGTACATTTGTGAACATCTGTGCAATAAATACAGCTCGTAGTGCTGATTTTTCCCAGCTCCTTGAAGCATAAGAAGTCTTCCCTTTCCCTTAGTTGACACTACACCGTAAGAAAAGCTGTTGGATGATGAGGGCAATGCCAGGAAACTTCTGACAGTGAGCCTTGTGTGAGATTTATAACAGCAAGCTGAAGTTTTCAGAAATGAGCTTGGTGGGCAGATGAGGCTGGTCTGGCTGCTTGGAGGAACCCCTGCTAGCCAGAGTTCTGGAGTCAGCCACAGTTTGTACAAGAAATGGGAAATAACACTGGACATGAAACATTGGACATGTGAAAATGAACCTTAAGTCATTGCCTGGTAACTGCTGGCAAAATATTGTACAGATTTTACTGAATAGCTGTCTTCAGGTGAGAAAATAAAAAGTATTTTTGCAGAGCCAACATTAGGACTGATAACCTCTTACAAGGACAAACAAATACAGCATAAATGGTTGATAAAAATATCCATGTGCAAAATAGTTTTCAGGTTTAGTCAGCGCTTGCATAAGCAGCAAAGGTAAACAGAAGATGCAGGCACTCACTTCAGAAAAAAAAAAATACACAGTTCTGTTCAGGCTCTGGCCTTCAGCTTCAGGTAAAAGACTGAACAAATTGCAGTGTCTTTCTTGGTCTTTAGAGCATTTGAAACAAAGATAAGTCCAGTTTTAATCAGCCCTACCACAACTAACCAGGACCAGGCCAGCAATGAGGTTCTCAGTCATACAAAAAAGCATCACATTTACAAGCTTTTGCAGAAGAACTTCAGCCCTGCTGGATTCCCTGTCCCCTTCTCTTTGCTGCCTTCATCCCTGCCATGGGAAAGAGCTCTGGAAAGTTTTTCAGTTGTGCAGCAACTCCTTTTATTTACCCAATTCCTCTGGTCTCACCAAGTTGCTGCTGTGAATAAGAAAGGCCTTTTCCTCCCTGTGCCAGTGCAGAACAGGAGACAGATCCTGTTCTTAGCAAAACCCCAGGGGAGTAGGTGAATTTCTTTGGATCCTTTGGCTTACTTGGAATGCTTTTGACTCCCATCCCAGGTTTCTCACCATTTCTAACCACCCCTCTAGGTCTCAGTCCACAATACTGCCAGTTTTCATGGCACTACAGGGATTAATGTATGAACAGTGAAGTAGAAAAACAGAATCAGATCTTTGTACTTCTTTCTAACTGACTAATTTGCTGCCCTACCTTTAACTCTTCTCTTGTGCTGCTCTGAAAAGCAGCTTTGGGAACCTCCTTTAACATTTTTGTATTTCTTGCTGAATTCAGTCAGGTCAGGACGTGGAGCTTTTACAAGGGAAAAGGACAAACCTCAGCTGCTCAAGCACCTCCCTCCCTGCTGCTGTCAGTGAAGGTCAGATGGAAAATGGGGAAGAAAAACACCAGATAAAAGCCAGTAAAGTAAATGTTCAAAGTAATGCCAAGATCTAGCAGCAGTGACATCTACAGTGGCAGAAAGAAACTAATCACCCTTTAGAACCTTTCAATTACTATTGAATTTGTACGTTTTTAAGAGTAGTTTTTTTCCAGAGCCTTGGGAAAAGTTGTCTTAAATCTTAAAGAAGTGTATGAATTTAATGGCAAGCCACAGTTTAGGGTAAGGATGAGTCACTTTCCTTCAGCAATAGCCCTAATCTGAAGGGGTAGCCAATGCAGGGCTTTTCTCCTGGAATAAGGCACTACAGGGCAGGAGTACCTGAACAAGACTTGGAAGAGTTCACAGCTCTTGACAGATTATCTTTGGCTCTTCTGAAACAGGCACAAAAAAGGCACTCTGAGATAATTAAGAGGGTGGAAGGGGAAGAGGAAGGCAACAGATGAAACAGCATGATTTTAAAAAACCTCTGGGCAAGACACTTGATCTCATCTTTTAAATCTTTCCACTTGTGCTTACTTATCAGGATACCATTGGCAAAAAAATAGGTCTGTCATGGAAGGGAAAGCTGGTGCACTGTGTAAAACAGTGCCACTGGTTTATGTCTGTCACTTCACTGCCATGCTTCTATCCAACCAGCTTTTCCCCAGAGCAGATAGTTGGAGCAAGCCTCAGCTTCAGCCCTGAGGATTTTCTCATCATTTTGCAATGATGCCACCAAAAGGGAAACCCTCCTTTCTTCTCCCCATCCCCCAGAGGCAGTGTTGTCTCCACACAGGTAATACCTAACTTATCTAACTTAACCCTGAAATGGGGGTAAAAGAAAAATCTAGAACTTTCCAGAGCTCTCTTGGGCCTCTGCTTCAGTAACTCTTCATTTCAACACATTTTATCATTCTGAAACAACATTTTAGAAAGCCAGCCTTTAGACATAACAAGTAAGGAACAAACCAGTTAATTTAGGCAGTATTTTTTACACATACATATATATATATATATAGGTAAAAAAATAAATTGTCTTGATAAGAAAGATTGCTTAACCTGATTAAGAAACAAGTCCCAGAAGCTGGGCAATACAGCAAGACACATTGGCTGGATAGATGACACCAGGATAGCTAACTGCTGATTTTCAGAATTTAAAAAAAAGGAAAAAAAAAACCCCAAAAATAAGAAAAAACCCACATTCTACTTAAGACATAAACCTGATTGTTTGCTTGAGATTGCAAAATGTTGAGGAGGCTCCACGTTGCTGCCTGGCTTCAGTTGGATTTCCTCTCCCGCTCCCGTGCGGTCACGAAGTTCAGGAGGTCGATGGCTGTCACGATGCCAAACACCATCTGCCGCTTGCTGGAGGAGCCATCCGTGTGATCTGCACGGAAAAAAAAGGGAGTTCTGGCTCCAGGAGGCACAAACACAGCCCCTTCTGCTTCGTTTTAGTGGCAGTGTTTGTAAAACCAGCTGAGCCAGCCCAGCTCCACGAGCCCGGAGCTGTTCGGTGATACTGGCACGCTGAGGGGGAACACAAAAGGCACCTTGGCCAAGAGTCACGGAGCAGGTGGCAACGATTTTCAGCTCAGAAAAGCTCCTCATCAAAAGGGACACTGAAACTTTATGTAAGGAAGGACAAGGATCCACTGGATTTGTTTTTCTTGACAAAAAAATTCAAACCTGGCCCTCTAGTTATAGAGTGTCTTTTCCTCAAACATTAATTACTTGAAACAGCTGCAAGTGGAATTACCAGGGGCCACTTGAATGGCCCCATTAGAACCACATTTTGAGGAGGAAATGTGACACAATCCTCTTCCTGCATTCCTGTCAAATACAGAATCAGTGTAAAAACCACAATACCCCATTGTTATCCAAAAAACGTACTAACCATTTAATCTTTGCTGCATTGACAGCACAGATTCAAGTGATTTTCTCATTGTGAGCCTAAGCCTTGACCTGGGAACCAAGTGGCCACACGACCTCTGGCCCTTTTATTGTCTAAATTCCAGTTCCTAAAGTTTGCCTATACTGAGATGTCTACTTCTATACCCAGTTTTTTCAGTCAGCTGGACTGTCCTGGGCTTTTTGTTTACTCAATCTCTGCTTTGTTGCAAGCTTCCAGTGAGATTCCAGGTTTATAAATAGACAGCTCAGAGCCAAGAGCACATCCTCATGGAGATTATCAGGAACAACACCACATTTGATGGCTCTTCTTCTTCCAGTTATAATTGAGAAGCTAAAGATAAATTTATCTGGCACGACTTAATATTGTTTTGACTCTCATTTCTCAGTGTTTGTAACTTTGCAAAGTTGTCTGCTATTAGGAAGATTAAACAGGACAAAATGTTATTCACATATACGAGTGATATACCCCAGATTTGAAGATTTATTTATTCTTACTAATCCTAGAATGGTTTGGGTTGGAAGGGACCTTAAAATCACCTTGTTCCACCCCTGCCACAGGCAGGGACACCTTCCACTAGACCAGGTTGCTCCAAGTCCTGTCCAGCCTGGCCCTGAACACTTCCAGGGATGGAAATTAGGCTTAGTAGCACAAAGTTAGACACAGAATGAGGATTTTGCTGCTTCAGATCTCACTTCACACATTCACACTCGCACCTGCTTCTTGTTACCACTCAAAGGTTTGCTCTCACAAGGTGCAGTACTTTGTACTCACATTGAATTTGTTCATGAACCACCAGAGCAAAGTGGTCTATTTCCAGGATGTGAGAGAGTTTCCCCAAGTTGTCTTTCCCGTTAATCTGAGGAAAGAGTTAGAAAACTTGAATAAAACAGTCCTTTCTATGTTTAGTAGTCAATAATCCCCATACACTTTGTACAGAACTAAAATCAATACATCAGCATTTGTGTGATGCTCCCACCTGAAGCACAAGAAAACATCAACAAATCAAGGCCAACTTAAAAAATCAGTATTGTTTCTAATTTTCAAAAAAAATCATGAAGTTATTCCTTCTGGTTCTGTAAACATAATGAATATAATGAAGAGCTGAAAAATGCTAATAATCAAAGAAGGTCAAGTGTTCCATGTGACTCAACAAAAGAAGTTACCATAGAAGTCTTTGTATTTGGTGATTTTATTCTAAAAAGACTGAAAAAGTGAACGAATCAGGCTGCAAATCACTGGGGAAGTGAATATGATCTGCAAAGACAGAAAAGCTCAAACAAGCCAAAAACAAAATCAAGGGTGAAGGATTGCTCAGCTAACACTGGATTCAGGTGCAAATCAAGGAACTGAGATTCAATAGTTAATTTTTTTGTGAAGTTCAGCTTTGCTAGGACTGAACAAGAAAGCACCCTGCATCAACTCTGAAAAAATACAGATATTTCCAAAGCACTTCAGCAATCACCTGCTGCAATAATTTTAAAAAATGCCTAAAACTGTTCAAACGTGAGTTAACAGATGAAGCAGCAGCCACAGCTCCATTAACAAGGTGACCCTCCCCAGCACCCACCATCTGACATAATTTTGTTAAAGGAATTCACAGCAAAGAGGAGTCTTGCACTGCAGATTCAAAAAGCCTCTCTGTGAGAAATAAATGCCACAGCATGAACAGCTGAGCTGCACTGGAGCTCTGTCTCCATCCTGGGAGTCAGAGGATTCCCAGCAGCCTGTGTTTAAGGGACCAGCTATAGTCTAGACTGAGGAACCAATCCTTAAACTTGGGGGCCAGGAAAGGAAGGAGGTGGGAAATCTGAATCTGCTGTCACATGGAGTCACCCATCAGTCCCAAATGTGTCTTCAGGGACTGGGCAGGCTACAGATAACCAGGACAACCTGGTTAACCTTGGCAGCACTGGGACAGCCATGAAGGCATAAACATGCCTAGAGATGCTCAGTGGAAATTTACCAGAGCCCCCAAGGAGTTTTCACCCATCTCACTACTGCTGTTCAAGCTTCTTAAACATTTTGCCCACGGGTTTTCCCACTTTTAGGCTTTGTTTTTAAGCTTACGAGGTCTCTAGGCAGTGAGTACTACACTACACATGACTGGGAACCCAAACCACTGGAACTAACATCTGACTCCCCAAGGATGGCTCCTCCCTCCACTAGCACTTGTTTGGGGTGGCAAATTATCCTGTGACTGGGGTTTCAAATCCCCAGAGCACAATTCTACCAGGGACTCTCAAAAAAGCTCCATTCTGCTTCCATTTTAAGAGATTATGACAAAATAATTGTGGTGATCCCACCAAAGCAGGCTGTCCATGTTACAGAATCACAGAATGGTTTGGGGTGGAAGGGACTTTAGGGGTCATCCAGTCCCAACCCCCTGCCATGGGCAGGGACACCTGCCACTATCACAGGTTGCTCAGAGCCCCATCCAACCTGGCCTTGAACCCTTCCAGGGATGGGAAATCCACAACCTCTCTGAGCACCCTAAAAAAGCCAAAAGATCCATCTTTCCAAAATGTACCTTTGCCCTGGTTTACAGGCTAAGCCTCTTATTTGATGCAGGCTGTGAGATCCCATGTAGGATCGTACCAGAAGTGATTTTGGTGACACAGATGATTCATTTTCCCAATTTCACTCATAAACAAACCAAATCAGCTTGACTAAAGTGGTAAGAAAAGCAAAATCCGCAATACTTCTGAGGTTATGTGCATTCCATCACATTTCTCTATTAACTCATCAATTCAAATGGAAAATAAGCACTTTTAGTTAACATGTCAGCAGTACCACAGCTTGTGTCACTCCTCTTCCAGCCTCCACCAAGAAAATATCAGAAATAAAGGGAAAATAAATGGTTAAGCTGTTCTTTACTACAGAAGCCTTCAAGCTGCCCATGGAAAGAGCCACAACCTCAGAAGTGCAGAGAATTGGCTGATGCAGCCAACACCAGAGCAGCCACAGAAACCATCACACACCACCAGCCCCAGAACCTCTGGAGGTGTCCAAGTGAGGGAGAACATGAACTAAGCAGTTGTGTTACGCACCACATTTCCCCATGATGCTGGATTATCTGTCTGGGGAAGAAAAAATAAATTTACATTTGTCCACAAAGAACCAGCACCCTTGGGTGGCTCACAGGTTGAACAGAAGCCTTAAACACACTTCCAGAACATGGCACTCAGTCCACTTTGGCACAGTGTTGGAGCTTAAATCCTGGGGAAAACTAAGTCAAGCACTCTATGTTTTTAGAAGAAAATTCTGTGCTCAATAACAGCTGCTGGCATGGTCCCAGGTAAACTTCACCCAGCCTGTGTAGTGTTAGCACACCTACTCTAGTACTTGCAACCAGAGAACCAGGAGCTGCAGAATATACCTGCCTACCTGTTGAAATTGCTTGTAGATTACTTTTCTGACTTCATCAGAAGGCTTAACTTTTCCAACCAGCAGTGAGGAAAGCATGTTACCCAGGGTAACCATGCCCAGAATCACCCTGGGGAGGGAGAGACAAGAGAGGGATAAACAACACAAAAGCCTCAGGTGCTCCTGTAGAAAAAACCATCCACTCTCAGCCAGCCTGGAGGAGTCAGTTCAGCTACTTCATGGTAATAAATGCAGCATTATCGATGGAACACTTGGATTCTGTGTGTCTGCAGGACACAGAGTACAGTTCTCAGAGGTTCTGGAGACACACACAAGGCAGCAGGTGCTGCAGGTGCTTCTGAGCACCAAGACCTTTTCACCTCTGCTCCTTGCAACTGGACAGAGCTACCTGCAATCTCAGAGAGCTTTTGGAAAGCACAAACTACTTCATTTTTTTCACACCCTAGTCCATCCTTTTGAAAGGTGTGACAGCCAGAGACAAGCTCACCCCAGTTTGGCTCATTTCCCTTCTCCCTATGAGGATCTACAGCAATTCATCCCTCACGTCAGCACAAGTGAGCAACTCTTCAATACCCAGCCTGTCTGCAGGAGACCTGCAGGGTGATAAGGCACATTCCAGCTTGCTGGGAACACCCTGGTTTATAGGGGTCACTGCAGCACTGCACTATAACACCGTGTGCTGAAGAAACTGTGAAAGCTCTGATATAGGTGAACACATTCCGAGTTAGTTGTTTTAAATAGGAATTCTCGCTTTTTTTAAGCTAAACTGGTATTACTAAAAGAAATTAAATTATCCTGCAGAGACACAATGAGTAAGTGTATCATAATAATCATGAGAATGATGTGAAGGGCAGGACAATCCTGGCACGAAAACACAAAGTCCAGCATTGGTGTGTTCGAGGCAATATTTCTGAACTGAGTTAATAAATGAAAAAGGATGAGTGAGAAGACACTGTATTTCCAGCAAGCCTTTAAAAGACATCCCTGAGGACCTGGTGAGGGAAGTGATACATATGGATGAAAAGTGATATATGTGGACATACCCAGATTCATCAACAACTGGTACCTGGTCGAATCCCTTCTCCCGGAGAATTTCCACAGTCTTGGCACAGGTAACAGTTGGAAGCACAGTCAGAGGGGCAGAGAGGCTCAGTTCCTGAATACTGATGTTCCACCACCTGGGGATGGAATGAAAAACAAACCCATGCAAGCCTTGTGGAGAACACAGAACCAGTCCTTCATGCACACTGGCCTCCAGCACCACCAGAACGGCAAAAGGCTGCGAGGAAGAGTCAGCATTCAGCCAGAGTCAACAAAGCTTCAGGGCTCCCAGGTGTGACTCCCAGTATCAGAAAGTCACTGAAGTGTGAGAAGGCTTGAAAATCAAAACCCTTTTCCTCATTTCATCTACTTTCTCTGCTTACAGATAGTCAGTGGAGAGCACTTATCTCCCCAATTTCATTGTTTGTCTCTCACACAGAAAATTTTGTGCTCGTACTCGAAGACCTCTCTGTATTTACAACCATTATAGGCAACAATTAAGGGAAGATTCCCCTCTACCTGTGTAGACTTGCACTACTCTGCACTCAAGAACGCTTATTTTGGAAGGATTCTTTGCATATTTCCTTTTTTTTTTCTAATTCCAGATATAATGGTGTCCATTAAAAAAAAATCACTAAGTACCAAATTTTCTTCTGCTGCCATACAACTCAGGGAAGGATGTCACCTAATTAAAGCAGATTTGATTAATAGCTGCAATTATACATCAAGACAATAGCATGGAAGATCAGCTAAATCAAAGGAGAAGTGTAAATTGAAATGAGCTTTAAATTAGCAACTGCCATAAACTCGATTGAACAGACTGATGAAAATCCAAATGGATCTGACAGGCTTACCAAGGTTTGTTGCCAAGGTCTTCTTCTTTCATGAACCCTTTCTGAATCATCCATTTGTCACTCAAGAACTTGGACCTGCAGAGCCCAGGAAGTGAAAAGCTCATTAGCAGGGGTTGAACATGTGACAGCAAACAGAGGCAACTGTTCACAGCTCACTGTCACCAACAGCTAAAGTGTAATTGGAAACAGACCATCTTTGCCATCCAAGCTTAGCAGCCAGGGTGTGGAGAAGAAATACTCATGGGAATAAAAAGGAATCCCACAGGAAACAAAGCTCCAACTGCATCAGCCCCTTGCAATATCACAGACACAGCCTGGAATGGAGATGTGTCTTGTCTGCAGCTTCTGGTTATCTAATATTGAGCTGGATGCAACATGGGTCAGGAGACTCAGCTAAAAATACCATGTTTTGGGGTATGTTTCAATGTAATAGGAGAAAAACTTCCCAGCACAGCTCAAAGCCCTGACACCTGCAAACTCACCCTGAGTATGGCTGCTGCTGCTGCAGGACTGCTGGATCCTGCTGTGGGCACAGGAACCCTGCCAGGAACGGGATAACCAGTGATCCCCCACAAATAATACAGGGAATGCAAGGCCTTTGTTGTGAAAAATGCTAACCAGTGATGATTATTTACTGAAATCAGAGCTCAGCTTTAAAGGGGAAAAGATCCTCCCTGCTCCATGTCAGACCCCTTTTAGAAAGCTCAGAACTTGTGCCCCAGAGACATTCCTGGCTGGGATAACTGGGTGTTATGAGGTCTGAGGGACTCGTCACCCCTGTCCCAGGGAGAAAACCAGCAGGTCCTTACATGTAGTTCCTGATGGAGTCAGGGCAGATGACGACACAGCGCTGACCCTCCTTCAGCTCCTTGGCTGCCTTCACAGCAACAGACATGGCACTGCCCGAGCTGCCACCTGCCAGAACACACAGCACGGGCAACACCCTCACACCACGGAACAAAGGCCAGCAAAAGAGAGGGGGAGAAACAAGAGAGGAGCCCAGAGCGAGGAAGGTGAGTTGTGGAGTGGAAGGAGGGCTCTGTGATCTGCACAAGGCTTCAGCCTCCCGCAGACCACTCAGAGAACGGCCGAGGATTCCCGCCTGCTCTTACCACACAGCAGCCCCTCCTCGCGGATCAGCATCCGTGCTAAGGCAAAGGACTCCTCATCGTTGCTCTTGTACCACTGGTCCACTGCCTGGGGAGGGGCAGGAGACAGAAACAAGGCTCTGTTTAAATGAGGAGGGACAGGGGAACTGCACACTAGCGTGAATTCAGCCCTGGCTCTTAGAGGGAACAGCTGCCCTACTGAGCCCGGGGTTTCCATCCTCCTCCAAATGCCAAGTGGGGTTTTTTGCCAAGGTAAGATGATCACATCAGCACAAAAGGCTCCTTATTGGAACCTTTCTGTGAGAGCAGGCTGCTGTGAGTCAGCCTCAGACAGCATCAGCCTCCTCCCCTCCTGGAAGGCTTCCCAGGGACACAGGCTCTGCTCAGGACACAGTCATACTGCTTTGTCTGGGAGGGGCTGGGATGCTCTGTTGGAAGGTTTAGTTTTGTTGCTGTGTGGGATTTTTGTGATTGGTAAGTTGGTGTTCTTTGTTGTGAGTCTTTTATTTTTATTGTGTGTGTTTCATGACTGGGGTTTTTGGGTGTGTTTTGGGGTCTTTTTAAGCATAAAAGTGTGTGTTGTAGGAAAATGTTATCTACTTGCAGTGTTTTGACCTGGCATTGTAAAACTAATGTGGCCAGTTCAGAAGCCTTTCAAGAACTGTTTATGCTGATGGAAAGAACAGGAATTGTTCTGTCTGGTAGCCCTTTCATTTCGGCTCAAAGAAATACTCCCCCAAGTTTTTCCTCTGCCTTTTCCTCACTCTTGCATCCCAGCAGAGGGCAAAGAGCAGTACACCAAGCAGTGTGACTTACAGATCTATCCAACACTGTGGGGACAAAATCATATCCAATTCCTTCCACTTCATACATTGTCTTGTCAGTCTTGTTCAGTTCTTCTGGTTCAGCAAGGATGGAGCCTTCAGGATCCACACCTATAATCTGGAGAAGCAGTTCCCACTCAGGCCACCGAGGCACACAGCTTTGCAGAGCACAGCCCCTGTGAGCACTGGCCTTGTCACAGCTGCTGGTGTCACACAGCCAACCTGCTCTCCTGTTCATTTCCCCCTGGCAGCATTCACCTGCCCTGGGAACAAAATGCTTTCCTGCTTCTGGCCCCCTTGGAAACCCATCCCACCTCCTCAGGCTGTGGACACTGATGGCACCACTTGTTCTACATGGGTTTTGCTTGGTTTAAACAGAAAACAGGGTTTCCCTGAGACAAGGTTGTCCTCATTCACATGCCAGGCATCATTACAGACAACTCATTTTGTGCCAAGTGCAAGCAGATCAGTTTTATTTTCTTTACCACTCCCTGCCTGCGTAGGAAAACTCTCATGTTTGAAGCAGGATCCAAGTTCTGTGAGGAAATCTAACACATCACACAGGAAAACACACAGGCTGGTGTGTGCAGGGACAATTCCACTGGGCAAATCCTCAGCAGCTCCAGAGCAGCTGGGGAAGGCACAGCCAGGGAGGAAACTCAAGGCTGCAGAGCCCACACCAGAGAAGGAAATTTCTCAGGCACCCCATGGAGGGATCTGAGGGTCAGTGTTCATCTGCTGACCCAAACCTGAACTCTGGTCACCAGTGGGACCAGATCATGATGATTTCAGACACTGTGAAACCCTCTCTGCAGCCAGAACTGCCTTTTAACTGAGAACACCCAGGAGCTTCCCACAGAGAGCCAGGGCAGGCTTACAAGGAGTGGGATGTGCCAAGGGGGGCAGTTTGAGGAGAAACTAAAGAGAAAAGCAGTGGGCTTGTCACTTACTTTGCACCCTGGACACTTCTCCTTCAGCTTCCTGGAGATGCCAGTGATGGTACCTCCTGTGCCAGCTGTGGCCACCACCATGTCCACCTTTCCTGTTTAAGGGTGTGGGAGAGAAGTGTGAAATCTCCAACAGAATGATGGATGGAAAGCTCACTTACACCTTAGGATGGACTTTCATCAACAAAAATGCACTTAGTGCCTGAAAAGGGCAGAGTAGGGCTCTTTGCTTTCCAGGAGCTGTTTTGAGATCTGCCTTGAAACTGCATTGCTCAATCATCATTTTCTTCAACAAGGGTTTTGATGTGTCCACCCAGAGGCCTGGCAAGGCACCAATCTGTGGCACTTTGGGCACAGCTGGAGGTGGCCCACAGAGCTGACAGCTGCAGTTTTCCTGTTACTGTATTTGCTGATACAGATAATTCATTCTCTAAGTTAAACTGAGCAGCCCATTATGTTTGTTAATTAACTGAGTGAGTGCCAAGAGCATGGGACAGGCATCCCTGGAGAGAAATGTTAACACAACTACTCCCTCATTTTCATGTGAAAAAGACTCTTTTGGTCACTAGCACTCAGAGTGAGTGTGGATATGATAGTTCATCCCTCTGTCACCACCTACTGCTTCTCTGGTGCATCCACATGACAGCTTTGTTCATTTAAAAAAAAAAAAGGGATTTTAAAAAGGTCACTAATTCACACACAAAATCCATTGCTTACCAGCCAAAAGAATAACACCCCACCAAGCAGGGGCAACTGAACAGTGCCTGGGCTGTAAGGGGAAGTAAATAGAAACAAGAACCCTAAATCTGGAACTCATCTGGACTGTAAGTTTGTGGGATGGCAGCTTGTAAAAGTGTACTCACTTTAACTCAAAGTTGGTCACAGAAAGACAAGCCAAATCCTCTGAACAGCTAGAGTTTTAGGAGGGAGAACCTTTCACGTGGTCTTCCCCTTAATGCAAATGGATTTAATTGCTGATTTTCTTATCAGAGGGTCCAGTCAGAAGCTGCACTGTTTAATAAGGCAGGTCTGGAGCCTTCTGTATGATTCCCTTCTGTTCCCTATGGAAATGCCCTCGTGGCTGCAGCATCACAGGGAATGTCTCCAACAGCTCTCAAACCAACCCCTGAGCTGAGGAAAGAGCCCAGCTAAAGCTCTGCTGCCACAGCTCAGCCCCTTCTGGTGCTCAGCTGCCCAGAGCCAACACTGAAGAGAGCCCTGCAGAGCCAGAGGGTGCTGCTGGTGACAGCTGTGACACAGAGCAGTTTGTGCTCCTGGGGCTCCTGAGTGAAGATGCTTCCAGTGTATGGGACTGTTTGCTCTGGGAATGTTAAAACACCTATTTCTGTCATCAAAGAATGACCCTATTCCATACCAGTCTACCTATGGGGGTTTTTTTTAAGGTAATTTAAACACTACTGCTTTCTCCACCTGCTCACAGGCAGAGAAGTCTAAAAAACAAAGAATTCTTCTTTAATGGCAAAAAGAAATCACTGCAATGACTGCTGAAATAAGGTAACTCTCTAATGACACACAGCACGTGTACGGGGTTTGCTTTATCAAAATCCCTGCTTTTCTCACCTGAGGTCTCATTTTCCAAGGACATAACAACAGGGCACTAACAGGGGCTCTTTGAAGGGGTTTAGCAGTAGAGCAGACCTACCATCACACTGCTGCAGGATCTCCTCAGCTGTGGTGTCATAGTGTGTCAGGGGGTTGCTGGCATTGCGGTACTAAATTGAAAGACAGATCAGCCATAAAATAGATCAGAAATACAGGAATCACATTTTGAGGGAGTTCCAAAACATTTTAAACAATCCCCAAGCCCCACAACACCTAAACATACTCTCTGCAGAATGTTTCATTGTGTATTATCTGGAACTAGGCCTCCTGAGTGACCTAATTTAAGCCCAGTCCTAAGGTGCCAGCTCCCTCCCGTGCCAAAATCAGTCCTGTCTGTGGGACAGCACTCTTAGCAACATGACCCTTGTGCCCAGTCTTCCTCACAGGATTGCCAACTCAGTGGAAACAGGCAGCATAAGTGTTGTAGTTCTGGCAAACACCAGCTCATTGCTGCTCTCTAGTGACTGTAAAAACTTCCTTTCCTACAATGTGGTGAGTGCTCAGCTCTAGCTCCAGATTTGGGGCATCTTCTCCTCCAAAGACACATGGGGAGTGTTGAACAGACAGCCCAGAACACCACAGAGCCTCCTCTACGCTACACCTGCACCTCTGACACCTTGGCTCTCACCTGGTCCAGGATGTGTGCATTGGGGATTTCATTCTTCAATCTCCAGGCCACTCCCACATGAGATTCAGGAGAATCAAATCTGGCTGTAGTTGGGGTCCTCACAATCTCAGCACCCAGAGCTCTCAGGACATCCACCTGCAGCAAATAAAGGTGGTCACAAAGCCCCAAAACACCCTCAACAGGCTCCCTTCACACCCAGCCCCAAGGCCAGAATATTTGCAGAATATTCAAAGCTTCAGCACTGTCTTCCTTCACCCTCTGCTCAGCGAGGGACAGCTCTCCTGTGGCACAGGAAAACACTTCAGTGTGCCAGGCAAACCTCAGGTTGTCCTGACATCTGTATTTAAAACAATTATGGGAGTTTTCAAAGTGGCAGTGCTGTGGGGATGGGTCTTAAAGACATTTTCTATCCTTGGCCAGCCAGCCTGGATTTCCCTGGGCACTGGCAACAGCGCCTCAGCAGAGTTTGCCCTGGCCAAGAGCCTGCACCTTTGTTGCTGAAGCCCCAGCACCCATCTGCACCAGGAACTCAGCGAGTGCAAACATGTTTTATCTTGGAATTCTTGAAAACAGGGGCAGCTCTGACCTTCTCCATGCTCATTTTCTCTGGCATGACGATGATGCAGCGGTAACCCTTCACGGCCGCCGCCAAGGCCAGCCCGATCCCTGCAAGCAAGCAAAGGCAAGCAGAGCACTCAGTGAGCAGCAGCAAAGCACTAAACCCACAGTGCCAGCTTTGGCACGCCCTGGCTTTCATCAGATTTTCACCAGAGGCTTGAATGGAGTGTCTCTGGAAGGGTGGCAAAGGGAATGTTTCTGCCTGTTGGGTTTACAGGTGCTGATACTTGTTTGAGGTTCACAGCCCAGAGAAAGTTTAGCCAAGGGTGGGGAAACTTGACATGTGCAAACTGCTAGCTTCACCACATGCACATCACCTTCCTCCTGTCTCACCCATTTTTCCAGGAGTGGTTTGGGAAAGGAATGTACTTTAAGCCAGAGGAGACTAGAGGAATCACTTTGATTCTGCCAAAAGGTCTGTAAGGCTCCTATTGACCCACTTCTGCATAAATCCCTATTTGCAATGTGCTGAAACTAAGTCCTTTCTAAAAATAAGTAAATTATTTAGATGCTGTTGGTGATTGAGGTTCTAATACACTGTGTCAGCTTGCTACCACAGTGAAGCACCCTGGAGACAGACATCTCATTTCTACTCTGAAAATCTGTACCTGACTCCTGCCTGGTCACTGCCTGCACCTGAAGAGCTGAGCTCAGAAGTGCTGGCCCTGTGGCAGAGAAGCTGACACCTGCTATCAGATCACCTCTCTGCTGGGCAGGCCAAGCTGCTCAGGTTGGCTGAGAGGTGTGAGAGGTCAGGCTGCAGCTCCCCTGCTCCTCTGGGCACCAGCACATGCAGCTCACCCTACACAGAGACCTGCTTGTTCAAAGCTGGCTCTGTTTTCCTGTGGATTGCATAGGGGAGAAAAAAAACCCCACCCTAATAATCTTTAACTGTTCCTGTAAGAGAAGCATAACTCACACCTCAAACAACCCAAGCAGTGTTTAATATATTGGGAAGGGAAAGTTTTCTCAGTGTATTATAGATAAATATGGATGCCCAAATACACAAATAAGTAAGACAGCAGCAGCCTTGTGAAAGCCAAAGGCTGAAGAGAAGTCATCCAGATCTTCCTCATGGCCTGTGATGCAGAAAGGATTTTGAGACCTGAACACTAATACTTTGTACTTTCTGCTGCTGACCTGGAAATGCAGCAAACATCAAACCAGGACTTTGGCTGAGGGAGAACTGGGATGCAGAGAGGATAAAAATGTAACACATTAGCTCTCACATTCAACATACTCAGTAGCTCTGAGCAGTAGAGAGCAAAAACCAATGCTCTCAGGATACTGTGTGCCCTGGTCTTTGCTCTGATGTGACAAAAAAAATCAGCTTTCTGAAGTAATTGTCCTGTATGCCCTTCAGTTCTGCCTTTTTGGATTCTGTGGCAAGGAGAATCATTTATCAGGTACTGACCCAGACAGAGGGATGTCATGGTAAGACCTTGGACACTGGAGGAATGCAACACACAAAGATATTTTCCACTCCATGCCATTGTTCAGGCAGGAGGTACAGCCACACTCACAAAGGCTTCAGCTGCCCTGAATGGCCCCAGAATCCCCTGATCCCCCCCTAGAGCAGCTGCTGAGCCAACAGCAACAGATGTGACTTCCCAGTTTTCTGCTGCAGGCCGGGGAACTGGTCACAGATCCCCCAGTCCCTCCAGTAACATCAGAATAAAGACCTGCCTGGTCTGTGTCTGTCAGAAAGCAGCAGTGGGTGGAAGTCCTGAGAAGAGCACAGGAACAGGACCAGACACCTCTCCTGAACACATCAGGCAGGAGGGCAGCTTGTAGCTCACCCCATGAACCTCCTCAGAGGAGACAGTGTATTAGATATTTAACTATTTCTGTTTAACTGTATCATCTATTTTGTATTTGACTCAAGGGGGAATATTCCAGGTGTGTTTGACTCCCCATGAGTAGAGCAGCTTAACACAATTACAACTTTGACACAGGAGCCCAGAGTTAATTCCAGACTGCTCAGATCATCAGATGGTATGCCCTGGCCCCTCACTTAAGGAGACTGTTCCTTCCTCCAGCCCTCCAAGGAGGAAATGTGGACCCAGGATGAATCTGCTGGCAATCCAGGCATGCAGGGGCTGTGCCAGGCAGTGCTGTAAGGAGGCAGCTCATCTCCCATCTCAACTGCATCTCAGAGGAACCGTGGTTTCCTCAAACCTGACAGAGGAACCGTGGGACTTCCCCAACAGAAAGAAGGGGAAGATCCAGATTCACACCAGTCTTATGGGTGCTTTTTTCCACAATAATTTCAGACTTGAATTCCTAAAGACTCTTGTGAGTCTGGTCTAGCACTTTTTCTTTTAAAGCAAAGAGGCTCTGCAATTCAGGAGAACTCCTTCCCATCTGCTCTGGTCAGCACAGGCCACTGCAGAATTGTTCCCTGTGTGAGATGGAAGAGGCACTGCTCCCTGCACCACGCAGGCAGGAAGAGATTCCCTTTCTTCCTTGCACAGGCTGCGATCTCAAACCTGCCTGTTCCAGGAAAACCCCCACAGCATTTCCCCCAGGCTTCCCTCAGTCTCTCCATCCCCTACCTGTGTTCCCAGAGGTTGGCTCTATGATGGTGTCCCCAGGCTTGAGGATCCCAGCCTTCTCAGCATCCTCCACCATCCTGAGGCTGATGCGGTCCTTCACGCTGCCCCCCGCGTTGAAGAACTCGCACTTGGCCACTGCAAACACACAACCAGCAGGGCTGGAAGGGATTTCAAAGCTCATCCAGCTCCACCCCCCTGTCCTGGGCAGGGACACCTTCCACCAGGACAGGTTGCTCCAAGCCCTGTCCAACCTGGCCTTGCCCCTTTCCTGGTAAGTTTTCCAGCCAAAAGAGTTCTGATCAAGCTGAAGTTTATTCCCATGCTCAGCCTGCACTCTCACTCCAGTACTCCCAGCATTAATCCCCTCACCACCTTTCAGGACTCCGATCAGAGCCTCCTAATATCTACAGTATGGCTGGGCTTAAAAACCCAACCAAACAAAAAACCATTCACTGACAGTTTCACTCCTCTAATCATTTTCAGCGATCTTTAGTGATAACTGCAGAGCTGTGTTTTGCACACACTGATGAATACTCTGAGTAGGAGAAGCAGTCAAAAACTTCACACAACTTCTTTAAATTTAAAAAAAAATATTTTCTACGAGAAACATTCTGCGCTTTCCACAGAAATGGAAAAGCTGCAGGAATTGTTCTCATGAGGTACAAACTGAAAGATGCTTTAGATGACCAAATCCTAAAAACCAGAAAATCTGCCAAGGAAAACCAGGAATTTTTCCTCACCATGTCCTGACAATTACCTGCACTCCTGTGGCCAGGTTATGTGACACTACTAACCCAAACTACCCAAGTTTCTAGAACAGTGTTTGTTAGTTTGTTCTCTGCCTGCAGCAACTCACAGAGTTCACACTTGAGCCCAAAGTGCTTCCCAATCTTGTTGATCCGCACCAGAGGTGTATTGCCAACTTTATTCAGGATGCTTGGCAGGATCTTTGGAGGCTCTGGCCTGGTACAAACACAAACAAAGTCAGTGTATTCACAGAAGGGCCACACAACAACCACACAGCATTTATTGCTTTTTATTTCAACCAGCTTTCTCCTCCTCCTTTACCAGGCTGGTTATTTTAGCTACTTTAGTTCAAAGGAATATCCACTGGATACAAACTCACAACGTCAAGTCCTTGATGCAAAACATGGATTAATCATTTGTGCTGAAAATCAGCAAATAAGGTAACACTTACAGGGTGGCATGATGGTGGGGGGAGGCAGAGAGGGGTTTCCCAAGCTTCCAGGTGCATTTGCTGGGTGTATCAGGGCGGATCCACTGCCTTTCCTTCTCATTAGCCTTGCAGTTCTCAGCGTCCACCCCACCAGAGACAAAATTTTTGGCAGGTGCATGAGGGCATGAGTTTGTATCTGGCTTCTTCTGGGAAGGAAGAGTAGGGATTTCATTCTTGGGGAAGGGAGAAGGAAGAGAAAAGAAAAAAAAAAGAAAAAAAAAGGACTTGATAGCTGCTGTTGCCACGTTGATAAACGATACAGACTCAACTTCTCTAAAGGCTGAAGAACTCTCATTTTATTAACAAATGAACCCCTATTTATAGGTTCTCACACAGCTGGACATGATTGGTCCATTGTTCACTACCGCATCACCATGATTGGCAGATTAGAAACAACACCTCTATGTAAACAAGTTCTAGGTGTAGGTTTATTTACATTTTTCCTCTCAGTTTTCCCAGGATATGTTTTGAGAAAAACTTCTCTCTTCAACAGCCTCGCTGCTGCCTGAGAGAACCAGCAGCAGCCTAAGAGGCTAAAATGAGACCCACACTTGATGCTTCCATAGTACTGTGAGGATGGGGATGTGTTTCAGCATCATCTTGATTTGCCAAATCCTTATCCCCAACATGAGAATCTCGCACTGCGAGTTTGGGAGCAAGAGCTCACCACAGTGCTCTGCACAAAGATAACTGAAAACACACGTGTGCTCACTGTCAGAAGCCTCCACTGATACAAAAAAAACCCCAGGACTATTCTCATGAGAGACACCCCTCCCACACCAAAAGCTCTCTGAAATAAAACCCCCCCATGCCAAGCAGATTGAATACAGTAAGGCTGCTTGGTGACTAATTAGAAAAGTGTGCCAGAAGACTCTGCATTGCTACTGGTGGTCACAGAGAACTCTTCCAGAAAGGTTTCAACATCACCTTCCTCCACAGCAGCTCAGAGCCCCACCCACCCTGGCCTTGAAACCTCTTGGTCTTGGCCCTTGCCTGAAAAGTTCTCCAAACAAAGAGCTTCTAATCAAACTGAAGCTTCTCCCCTTGTTCAGCCTGCACTTTCACTCCAGTACTCCCAGCATTAATCTCTTCAGTTTATTTTATTTATTTATCCCTTGAATATCAGCAAAACAACCTAGAAATCTCCCTGGACACAGAGACAGGGCTCTCCCAAATCCTGGTGATGGAAAGATGGGCAAATAGTATTCCCCAAAGACCTGTGAGTACCTTAGACACAGGAACAGGCCTTTCTGATACAAACTTCTCCATGGCTCTTGGTGGGGGTGTTGGCCCAGGAAGATGGATTTTCTTCAGGAGAACGACTCCTGTGGGTCACAAGACTGGAATCCTCTTCACAGCTGCAGATCATTAGATTAAAGAAAGAAAATTAGAAGAAAAAAAAAAACAAGCCTATCATGAAACTCTCACCAGGGCAAAACACACACATCTTTTTCATAGGGAAAAAAAAAATGAAGCTGCAAAACCAAGTGAAGATGACTTCTGTAAACAGGATTAAAAATAAATCTGAGGTATTGTGCAAGATTGATGGAGTGTCCTGTCCTTCCTGCATTACCTAATCTTCCCTCTGCCCTGTCCTACACAGCTCAGAGCCAGAAAATATGCACAAAACATCTTTTATCAGACCTTCTGCAACTCCAGGAGCTTGAAAGCCACGGAAAGTAATAGGAAACACTTCAGTTCACAGGAAATACAGTCCTAGGGACACAAAGGGTAAAAGGGCTTCAACTTTGGAAAAGGCTTTATCCAGGAACAGAGGCCTGGCCACCCTCGAGGAGAGCAAAAAAACCTCACAAGTTCCCACCCAAAATTAATTAGTGTTGCATGCACAGCTATGATGCTGCATATAACACACACAGCAAACAGTTCATGCTTCTAGGAGCTTTTTGCTCCAGAAATTAGTATATACAAAATAGTAAGTTCATTTCTCCTACCAGTTGTTCACAGAGCCTGGCTGTTTCCTATCAATTAAAGACAAATCTGGCTGAAATCTTGGAAAGCATGAAGGTTGGTTTATTATTTTTCCTTAATACTTGCTTTCTTCATCACTGTTTTGTAGCAAGGTTCAGCTCTTTCCATCACTGAATTGTGCTGGAAAGGGTCCCTGGCCTCATCCTCCTTCTGACAGATGCACACAAAACACATATTTAAGATCTCACAGAGTTGATGGTCTGGTGAGAAAACTGGGAAAAAAATCTGGATCACAGCATCAGTGACCTTTAGTATTTGATCCTGCAAGTTACCACAGACCACTAACCCCTGCTGCCTCAGGCACACCAGTGCCCTTCCTGCATGCTGGTCTGAAGAAAATGCCTTAAGCACTTAAATTGCTCTCCTCTAGGAAAAAAACCAACCACCTCTGAAAAGATCAACTGTCCAGACTAAGACTTGAAATCATTTTCCTTCAAGATAAAAAGATTTCCATGCCACCAAAATGATACAATTCTATTTAATCAGGTTAATACATGCCCAGGAGCCAAGATGGACTATAACCTGTCACAGACCACTGAGCAGGGTTAGAATGAGAGACACCAGCCTAAAAAAGCAATGATCCCATAAATACACAAAACATAACACCAGCCTGTCTTTCCACCAGAAATCAGCTTACTTCCAGTTCCAGAGTGAAACCCAGCCCTCATTTCTCTTTCTAGGATACTCTGGTTCACAGCCCAGAGTATCAGTGGGGGTTTTTTTGGTAAAGGAAAAATACTGGAGGAGTTTCAAGGTTTCCTAAGAGGCACATGTTCCCTCAGAGAGCTGGCATGAAACACTGGACACAGACAGCGACTGCCTCTGCCACAGGTAACACTGACAACATTGACAAAGTCCAGCTAAAAAGGGGGCCTTGCTGCCAAAGGATCAAATCATTTCAAAATGCAGGAGAAAAGCAGCAAGGGTTTAGAGACAGGAAACTGCAAATTTTGTTCTGCTCCCAAGTTATCATAAAATAGGAGCACAAAACCTTTAAAAGCTTTAAAACACCAGCTCCCAGTGTCTTTCAAGAATGTCCAATAACTGAGATGAAAGAAGGAGAAATTCATTGCAGTAAAAAAAAAAGAAACATAAGAAATTTACAATATTTGTTCTTTGTATGGATGGCAGGAAAGAAATTAACGTGGCTCTCAAAAAGCTGCCTTTTGGAGGATTCCCTCTGGAGTAAGCAAGGCAACAGCATCTCATTTCCTTTATTATAAGGCAAAAAAAAATTAATAATTTACTAACAGCAACTCCATTTACTTCTTGAACAGCAGAAACTGAGAAAAAGCTGTATTAATTGCCCTCAAATAAGCTGTGAGATTCTCTCATATTTTTGTAATGGCAATACTTGATGTTTGATCAAAGCTTCAATAATAATAAAAGCTTCAATAATTCAACTCTGAGCAAAAACGAGGAAGGACAAAAAGCCAAACACAAGCAGTGCCAACAAAAATCCTATCACCAAATACTGACCTTAAGCAGCTTAATTAATTGCTTACAGCCCTGGGTGACACAGCCTCATCAAAACAGGGGACAGAGGTGGTCTGGGACATCCAAATCCCCACCCTGATCCTCCCTACAGGCTCAAAATAGCCTTTTTTTCTAGGGAGGCAGGACAGGAGGATGGCAACTCTGCTTCTGTAGCTGCAGCTGAACACTGCTCAGCAGAGGCCAAGGGAGATAAGCTGCAGGAAACACTGCCCATCTTTAGGGAAAAAAAAAAATTCTGTCAGCCTGAATTTAATTTTCCTGTGAAGGGGAACACTCCCAAAACTAGTTGGGGGTGTGGGTAGAGTCTAACTAGAAAAGCCTGACTAGCTCCTACCATTATATCTGCAGATCACACAAGGCAAAAAAAAAATTAGAAAGACAATTTACCAAGCCACTTAAACCTAAGTCACAAAGGGGAGTGGGATCAGAGGCACGAGATCCAGAAAATCCCAGGGGCAAGGCTCACACCTCTGGATCCATCTCCACAGGGAACCCAAGACCTAAACTATTTCTCAGCTTCTAGAGAACAGGACTGAAGGCCAGTGAGTGAAATTAATCCCTGAGCAGCCTGAGCTGAACTCACTGCACAGATGAGTCAGGAGCTCCAGTTTCTATGTACAGTGTGTGATATCAGCACTGATGTACTGCACTGTTTAAACATCCTGTGTGCAACAACCAAATTAACTGGAGTCTGGCCTGGAGCACAGATGAAGCTGTCTGAAAGGCAGGTGTAAGAGTTGAATCAGAGGGAGATGGCCCCAGGGGTGACTGCTCAGGGAGGGAGGAGATACAGAATTCCATTATGCTGCCGCCTGAGAAAGGGAAACTTGATGTTAAGCAGGTACAAATAAACCACTGCAGAACAGTTGTTCTGCTCAGCCTGACTACCACAGGGTCTTACAGATCTGTAGGATCTTTGCAGATAACCAGATGCAGCAGTACCCATCCAGCCTTTGGAAACACCATAGCTGCAACAGATTAAGGAGAAAGTCAAACATTTGGCTTGTTTTGCTGCTGTGGTTTTTCTGTGAGTGTGTGTGTGTGTCCTTGCTACCTCATCAGGAGCAGCCATCCATCCTGTGTCAGGAGATATCAAGTGACCTGAAGTAACAGGGGAATGAATTAACACCTGGCTCTAGGAAGAGATCCTTCAAGAATGCAAAGTCTTATTTCCATTTTCTCCTACAGAGCAGCTGAGCACATGCACATCCTCTCAATGATCACTCTTTAGAAGCCAGACTGGCACACTCACAACTTTCTGAAAGGAAAGGGGCAGTTCTTTAACGCCCTCACCTCTGTAACATTGCAAAGATTAAAGTCTGGCAGTGAAGCAACTTCCACTGCCGTGTCNATTTCTTTCCCTGCTTCTAGTTTCCCCTCCTTAGCCCACAGAGATGGACCAACACTGCAGCAGTGCTCTTGATCTTCCCAGATCACCAAGCACAGGGAAAGGAGGATTCCAGGTAGGGTGACAGAGGCTCAGAGATTAAACAAGTTGCCCAGCATGACAAAAAGAGGGAGCTGCTCACAGTTTTTGACCAGGTGTGGAAGACAGGCAGAAGCACAGCACTCCTTCCCCAGCATTATGGTGCCTCCTGCAAGGCTTCACAACTTTTGTCAGCCCAGGGACCTCTGATAAAGGCTGGCAGAGGGCTGGGCAGGAAGGCAGCTTTTTGGCTGATGCATGTTTTGGGAAAGACCAGCTGCCACCACTCTGGCTGCACCCGTGGAGCTTTTAGCAGGATCCCCAGAGCAGCCACAAGCACAGTGCTGCTGTGTGCCTGGTTCCTGTATTCACATGCAGGCCACAGGCCAGTGGCCAGCCCATACCAGCCACCCTGGCAGGCTGCTGTGCTGCCAGTGCCAGCTCAGTGATGTCCCTGAGCCCGCACGCTCCAGGACACGGGTCACTCAGGACCCTGGCTGCCACCACCCCCTTAGAAGCACGCCCTGGCTTCAGGAAAGCTGGGTATCTCGCACACAGAGGGTATGGCAGGATACCAAGAGCCACCAGCTGGTATGGAAAAGGATGCCAAGTGAAAATGCCCCAGCACTGGGCCTGCACTGGCTCCTAAACCACACTTCATCAGTGGTGATCTAACTACTGAAGAGAAAGACCAGGTTCTGAGCAGGTCCCAGTTTCCCAGGGAATATCTTTGCTCTCTCACACAAGATCCCCCCATTTTCCCTGCCTCCATGCTCTGTGTTTTTCCGCCTTCCCACAGGACAAGCGTTGCAGAACATGGAGCTCTCACGCCTCAAATCAGCAAACAGACTCCTGGCAAGGGGAAACAGAGTGAGCAATTCCGCTGGAACAGGGCCCAGCGCTCCAAAACCTCCATGGGCAAAGGCTTTAGGCTTACAGAGATACACAGCAGACTAGACACTCAACCAGGAACAGAAGAATCACCCGTCTTTCAAGTTGTGGCTGGTTCAAGACACCGGCAGCATTATTAACACTGCTACTGAACAGCTCCCTCGGGTCCTAGTCAAGTTCAGATCCCCCCCACCTGAGGAGGGGTAATATATGAAATCAAATGTAAAAAATAAGCTTCATGGTCTAGTGGATCAGCCAGACTTGCCAAAAAAACCTTGCAGGAGAACCTCATGGCATCCAGGAGAACAAAGGGCAACGGGCCAAGACCAGGTGGAGAGGCGGTGCCAAACCCCGAGGGAAACCCAAACGGCACAAAGTCATCTCGTGAACCTGTACGAAAAGCAGAGAGCCCATCTCTGCTCCGGGCTCAGCGGAGGTGCCCCCAGGCATCCTCCGGCCCGTCCTGGGCATCCGCAGCAGAGCCAGCAGCGCCCGGGGGCGGCTCCGGGGCTCCCCTCACCCGCAGCTGCCTCTTCCCTTCATCGCAGAACCAAAGCAGAAGCCCAGCTGCGTGGCACAGAATGGGTCAGGTTGGAAGGGACACCGTGCGGCACCTGGTCCGAACTCCCTGCGCAAGCTCAGCCATCCCGGAGCACATGGCACGGGATGCGTTCCAGACGGTTCTGGAGTATCTTCACCCAGGGAGACTCCGCAGCCTCTGTGGGTAATCCGCTGCAGTCCGCAGCCCTCCATCCTCCATCCCCTCTGGGATGTGGGGCACGGCCGGCCGCAGCTCTCTCCCCCCCACATCCCTCTCCCGCGGATGATGCAACCTGCGGCCATCGGGATGCGGCGGCCCCCGCCCAACCCTGCGCTACGGCCGCCACCTCACCCGCGCGATCCGGACGCTGCCCAGGACACCGCCGCTGTGGGGATGGTGACTGTGAGGAGGACCAGGAGGAAGAAGATGAGGAGGAGGAAGATGAAGGTGCGGAGGATGCGCGCGGTTTAAGAGAAGCCCGCGAGCCGCCGGCCCCGCCCCCC